>JAINUT010000222.1:0-104969 GCA_020205555.1 Panax stipuleanatus | reverse complement strand
CGATAGTCATGGAATACTCCTTTTGATGCTAATCAAATTAGAACGAAGTAATAGGACTCATAATCATCTCTTTCTTTGATAATTTTAGAGAACCAATGAAACAATAAGAAATTCTCTTTAAATAAAGATTTGTGTGAGATGTACGCACGTTTTGAACGCGATAGTCATGGAATTGCTCTTTTAAATGCTAATCAAACTAGAACGATGTTATAGGACTCCTAATCACCTCTTTCTTTGATAATTTTAGAGCACCAATAAAATAATAAGAAGGTCTCCCTAAATGAAGAATTGTGTGAGATGTACGCATGATTTTGAACGTGATAGTCATGGGTTTTTCTTTTTATGCTAATTAAAGTTGAACGAAGTAATACAACTCTTAATCACCTCTTTCTTTGTAAATTTGAAACAACCAATGGAACAATATGAAGGTCTCCCTAAATAAAGATTTGTGTGAGATCTACGCATCGTTTTGGACGCGATAGTGATGGGATTGCTCATTTTGATTCTAATTTCAACTAGAACGAAGTAATAGGACTCATAATCTCCTATATTTTTACAATTTGAGAGAACTAATGAAAAAATAAGAAGGTCTTCCTAAATGAAGACTTGTGTGAGATGTACGGATCGTTTTGAAGGCACTAGTAATAGGATTGCTCCTTTTGATGCAAATCAAACTAAAACGAAGTCATAGGACTCATAAAAACCTCTTTCATTGATAATTTGTGAAAACCAATGAAGCAATAAAAAAGTCTTCCTAAATCAAGACATGTGTGAGATGTACTACGCATCTTTTTTAACGCGATAGTCATGGGATTGCTCCTTTTGATGCTAATCATATTAGAACAAAGTAATAGACCTCCTAAACACCTCTTTCTTTGACAATTTTAGGGAACCAATGAAACAATAAGAAGGTCTCCTTAAATGAAGACTTGTGTGAGATGTACGCATGGTTTTGAACGCGATAGTCATTAAATTGCTCCTTTTGATGCTAATCAAACTAGAACGAAGTTATAGGTCTCCTAATCACCACTTTATTTGACAATTTTAGAACACCAATAAAATAATAAGGTCTCCCTAAATGAAGACTTGTGTGAGATGTACGTATGATTTTGAACGCCACAGATGAGGGTTTCTCCTTTTAACGCTAATCAAAGTAGAACGAAATAATACAAATCTTAATCTCCTATTTCTTTGTAAATTTGATACAACCAATGAAACAATATGAAGGTCTCCCTAAATGAAGACTTGTGTGAGATCTACGCATCGTTTTGGACGCGATATTGATTGGATTGCTCCTTTTGATGCTAATTTCGACTAGAACGAAGTAATATGACTCATAATCACCAATATTTTGATAATTGTGAGAAATAATGAAACAACAAGAAGGTCTCCCTAAATGAAGACTTGTGTGAGATGTACGGATCGTTTTGAAGGCGCTAGTGATAGGATTGTTCCATTTAATGCTAATCTAAATAGAACAAAGTTATAGGACTCATAATCACCTCTTTCTTTGATAATTTTAGGGAACCAATGAAACAATAAGAAGTTCTCCCCTAAATCAAGACTTGTGTGAGATGTACACATCGTTTTTAACGCGATAGTCATGGAATGCTCCTTTCGATGCTAATCAAATTAGAACGAAGTAATTGGACTCATAGTCATCTCTTTCTTTGATAATTTTGGAGAACCAATAAGAAATTCACTTTAAATACAGACTTGTGTGAGATGTACGCATCGTTTTGAATGCGATAGTCATGGGATTGCTCCTTGTGATGCTAATCAAACTAGAACAATGTTATAGGACTCCTAATCACCTCTTTCTTTGATAATTTTAGAGCACCAATAAAATAATAAGAAGGTCTCCCTAAATGAAGACTTGTGTGAGATGTACGCATGGTTTTGAACGTGATAGTCATGGGTTTCTCCTTTTGACGCTAATCAAAGTAGAACGAAGTAATACAACTCTTAATCACCACTTTCTTTGTGAATTTGAAACAACTAATAGAACAATATGAAGGTCTCCCTAATTAAAGATTTGTGTGAGATCTACGCATCGTTTTGCACTCGATAGTGATGGGATTGCTCATTTTGATTCTAATTTCAACTAGAACGAAGTAATAGGACTCATAATCTCCTATATTTTTATAATTTGAGAGAACTAATGAAACAATAAGAAGGTCTTCCTAAATGAAGACTTGTGTGAGATGTACGGATCGTTTTGAAGGCACTAGTGATAGGATTGCTCCTTTAGATGCAAATCAACTAGAACGAAGTCATAGGACTCATAAAAACCTCTTTTATTGACAATTTGAGAAAACCATAGAAGCAATAACAAAGTCTTCCTAAATCAAGACTTGTGTGAGATGTACTACGCATCGTTTTTAACGCGATAGTCATGGGATTGCTCCTTTTGACGCTAATCATATTAGAACGAAGTAATAGAACTCCTAATCACCTCTTTCTTTGACAATTTTAGAGAACTAATGAAACAATAAGAAGGTCTCCTTAAATGAAGACTTGTGTGAGATGTACACATGGTTTTGAACGCAATAGTCATGGAATTGCTCCTTTTGATGCTAATCAAACAAGAACGAAGTTATAGGACTCCTAATCACCTCTTTCTTTGACATTTTAGAACACCAATGAAACAATAAGGTCTCCCTAAATGAAAACTTATGTGAGATGTACGCATGGTTATGAACGCCACAGTAATGAGTTTCTCCTTTTAACGCTAATCAAAGTAGAACGAAATAATACAACTCTTAATCTCCTATTTCTTTGTAAATTTGATACAACCAATGAAACAATATGAAGGTCTTAACCACCAGCTTTGGTGCAGTGGTTCAAGCTCGTCTTGTGGTGAGCCGTAAACTCGAACATCCTAGGTTAGAGTCCCACTTGCAACAAAGTTAATGCTGTAAAAAGCCCTATGGTGGCCACATTACTCTCTAAGGCGCAAGCCGGGTAGCAAACCGCTCTGGTATCGAGCTTGGGAGATTTAGTCAACCTGTGGGTCGGATACACCGTATTATATAAAAAAAATAATATGAAAGTCTCTCTAAATGAAGACTTGTGTCAGATCTACGCATCGTTTTGGACGCGATATTGATTGGATTGCTCCTTTTGATGCTAATTTCAACTAGAACGACGTAATATGACTCATAATCACCTATATTTTGACAATTTGTGAGAACTAATGAAACAATAAGAAGGTCTCCCTAAATGAAGACTTGTGTGAGATGTACGGATCATTTTGAAGGCGCTAGTGATAGGATTGCTCCATTTAATGCTAATCTAAATAGAAAGAAGTCATAGGACTCATAATCACCTCTTTCTTTGATAATTTGAGGGAACCAATGAAACAATAAGAAGATCTCCTCTAAATCAAGACATGTGTGAGATGTACACATCGTTTTTAATGCGATAGTCATGAAATGCTCCTTTTGATGCTAATCAAATTAGAAAGAAGTAATAGGACTCATAATCATCACTTTCTTTGATAATTTTAGAGAACCAATGAAACAATAGGAAATTCTCTTTAAATAAAGACTTGTGTGAGATGTACGCATCGTTTTGAACGCGATAGTCATGGGATTGCTCCTTTTGATGCTAATCAAACTAAAATGAAGTTATAGGACTCCTAATCACCTCTTTCTTTGACAATTTTAGAGCACCAATGAAATAATAAGAAGGTCTCCCTAAATGAAGACTTGTGTGAGATGTACGCATGGTTTTGAAGGTGATAGTCATGGGTTTCTCCTTTTAACGCTAATCAAAGTAGAACGAAGTAATACAACTCTTAATCACATCTTTCTTTGTAAATTTGAAACAACCAATGGAACAATATGAAGGTCTCCCTAAATAAAGATTTGTGTGAGATCTACGCATCTTTTTGGACGCGATAGTAATGGGATTGCTCATTTTGATTCTAATTTCAACTAGAACGAAGTAATAGGACTCATAATCAGCTATATTTTTATAATTGAGAGAACTAATGAAACAACAAGAAGGTCTTCCTAAATGAAGACTTGTGTGAGATGTACGGATCGTTTTGAAGGCACTAGTGATAGGATTGCTCCTTTTGATGCAAATCAAACTAGAACGAAGTCATAGGACTCATAAAAACCTCTTTCATTGACGATTTGAGAAAACCAATGAAACAATAAGAAGGTCTTCCTAAATCAAGACTTGTGTGAGATGTACTACGCATCGTTTTTAATGCGATAGTCATGAGATTGCTCCTTTTGATGCTAATCATATTAGAACGAAGTAATAGAACTCCTACACACCTCTTTCTTTGACAATTTTAAAGAACCAATGAAACAATAAGAAGGTCTCCTTAAATGAAGACTTGTGTGAGATGTATGCATGGTTTTGAACGCGATAGTCATGGAATTGTTCCTTTTGATGCTAATCAAACAAGAACGAAGTTATAGGACTCCTAATCACCCCTTTCTTTGATAATTTTAGAAAACCAATTAAACAATAAGGTCTCCCTAAATGAAGACTTGTGTGAGATGTACGCATGGTTTTGAACGCCACAGATGAGGGTTTCTCCTTTTAACGCTAATCAAAGTAGAAACGAAATAATACAACTCTTAATCTTCTATTTCTTTGTAAATTTGATACAACCAATGAAACAATATGAAGGTCTCCCTAAATGAAGACTTGTGTGAGATCTACGCATCGTTTTGGACGCAATATTGATTGGATTGCTCCTTTTGATGCTAATTTCAACTAGAACGAAGTAATATGACTCATAATCACCTATAATTTGATAATTTGTGAGAACTAATGAAACAACAAGAAGGTCTCCCTAAATGAAGACTTGTGTGAGATGTACGGATCGTTTTGAAGGCGCTAGTGATAGGATTGTTCCATTTAATGCTAATCTAAATAGAACAAAGTTATAGGACTCATAATCACCTCTTTCTTTGATAATTTTAGGGAACCAATGAAACAATAAGAAGTTCTCCCCTAAATCAAGACTTGTGTGAGATGTACACATCGTTTTTAACGCGATAGTCATGGAATGCTCCTTTCGATGCTAATCAAATTAGAACGAAGTAATTGGACTCATAGTCATCTCTTTCTTTGATAATTTTAGAGAACCAATAAGAAATTCACTTTAAATACAGACTTGTGTGAGATGTACGCATCGTTTGAATGCGATAGTCATGGGATTGCTCCTTGTGATGCTAATCAAACTAGAACAATGTTATAGGACTCCTAATCACCTCTTTCTTTGATAATTTTAGAGCACCAATAAAATAATAAGAAGGTCTCCCTAAATGAAGACTTGTGTGAGATGTACGCATGGTTTTGAACGTGATAGTCATGGGTTTCTCCTTTTGACGCTAATCAAAGTAGAACGAAGTAATACAACTCTTAATCACCACTTTCTTTGTGAATTTGAAACAACTAATAGAACAATATGAAGGTCTCCCTAATTAAAGATTTGTGTGAGATCTACGCATCGTTTTGGACTCGATAGTGATGGGATTGCTCATTTTGATTCTAATTTCAACTAGAACGAAGTAATAGGACTCATAATCTCCTATATTTTTATAATTTGAGAGAACTAATGAAACAATAAGAAGGTCTTCCTAAATGAAGACTTGTGTGAGATGTACGGATCGTTTTGAAGGCACTAGTGATAGGATTGCTCCTTTAGATGCAAATCAAACTAGAACGAAGTCATAGGACTCATAAAAACCTCTTTTATTGACAATTTGAGAAAACCATAGAAGCAATAACAAAGTCTTCCTAAATCAAGACTTGTGTGAGATGTACTACGCATCGTTTTTAACGCGATAGTCATGGGATTGCTCCTTTTGATGCTAATCATATTAGAACGAAGTAATAGAACTCCTAATCACCTCTTTCTTTGACAATTTTAGAGAACTAATGAAACAATAAGAAGGTCTCCTTAAATGAAGACTTGTGTGAGATGTACACATGGTTTTGAACGCAATAGTCATGGAATTGCTCCTTTTGATGCTAATCAAACAAGAACGAAGTTATAGGACTCCTAATCACCTCTTTCTTTGACAATTTTAGAACACCAATGAAACAATAAGGTCTCCCTAAATGAAAACTTATGTGAGATGTACGCATGGTTATGAACGCCACAGTAATGAGTTTCTCCTTTTAACGCTAATCAAAGTAGAACGAAATAATACAACTCTTAATCTCCTATTTCTTTGTAAATTTGATACAACCAATGAAACAATATGAAGGTCTTAACCACCAGCTTTGGTGCAGTGGTTCAAGCTCGTCTTGTGGTGAGCTGTAAACTCGAACATCCTAGGTTAGAGTCCCACTTGCAACAAAGTTAATGCTGTAAAAAGCCCTATAGTGGCCACATTACTCTCTGAGGCGCAAGCCGGGTAGCAAACCGCTCTGGTATCGAGCTTGGGAGATTTAGTCAACCTGTGGGTCGGATACACCATATTATATAAAAAAAAATAATATGAAAGTCTCTCTAAATGAAGACTTGTGTCAGATCTACGCATCGTTTTGGACGCGATATTGATTGGATTGCTCCTTTTGATGCTAATTTCAACTAGAACGACGTAATATGACTCATAATCACCTATATTTTGACAATTTGTGAGAACTAATGAAACAATAAGAAGGTCTCCCTAAATGAAGACTTGTGTGAGATGTACGGATCATTTTGAAGGCGCTAGTGATAGGATTGCTCCATTTAATGCTAATCTAAATAGAAAGAAGTCATAGGACTCATAATCACCTCTTTCTTTGATAATTTGAGGGAACCAATGAAACAATAAGAAGATCTCCTCTAAATCAAGACATGTGTGAGATGTACACATCGTTTTAATGCGATAGTCATGGAATGCTCCTTTTGATGCTAATCAATTAGAAAGAAGTAATAGGACTCATAATCATCACTTTCTTTGATAATTTTAGAGAACCAATGAAACAATAGGAAATTCTCTTTAAATAAAGACTTGTGTGAGATGTACGCATCGTTTTGAACGCGATAGTCATGGGATTGCTCCTTTTGATGCTAATCAAACTAAAATGAAGTTATAGGACTCCTAATCACCTCTTTCTTTGACAATTTTAGAGCACCAATGAAATAATAAGAAGGTCTCCCTAAATGAAGACTTGTGTGAGATGTACGCATGGTTTTGAAGGTGATAGTCATGGGTTTCTCCTTTTAACGCTAATCAAAGTAGAACGAAGTAATACAACTCTTAATCACATCTTTCTTTGTAAATTTGAAACAACCAATGGAACAATATGAAGGTCTCCCTAAATAAAGATTTGTGTGAGATCTACGCATCTTTTGGACGCGATAGTAATGGGATTGCTCATTTTGATTCTAATTTCAACTAGAACGAAGTAATAGGACTCATAATCAGCTATATTTTTATAATTTGAGAGAACTAATGAAACAATAAGAAGGTCTTCCTAAATGAAGACTTGTGTGAGATGTACGGATCGTTTTGAAGGCACTAGTGATAGGATTGCTCCTTTTGATGCAAATCAAACTAGAACGAAGTCATAGGACTCATAAAAATCTCTTTCATTGACGATTTGAGAAAACCAATGAAACAATAAGAAGGTCTTCCTAAATCAAGACTTGTGTGAGATGTACTACGCATCGTTTTTAATGCGATAGTCATGAGATTGCTCCTTTTGATGCTAATCATATTAGAACGAAGTAATAGAACTCCTACACACCTCTTTCTTTGACAATTTTAAAGAACCAATGAAACAATAAGAAGGTCTCCTTAAATGAAGACTTGTGTGAGATGTATGCATGGTTTTGAACGCGATAGTCATGGAATTGTTCCTTTTGATGCTAATCAAACAAGAACGAAGTTATAGGACTCCTAATCACCCCTTTCTTTGATAATTTTAGAAAACCAATTAAACAATAAGGTCTCCCTAAATGAAGACTTGTGTGAGATGTACGCATGGTTTTGAACGCCACAGATGAGGGTTTCTCCTTTTAACGCTAATCAAAGTAGAACGAAATAATACAACTCTTAATCTTCTATTTCTTTGTAAATTTGATACAACCAATGAAACAATATGAAGGTCTCCCTAAATGAAGACTTGTGTGAGATCTACGCATCGTTTTGGACGCAATATTGATTGGATTGCTCCTTTTGATGCTAATTTCAACTAGAACGAAGTAATATGACTCATAATCACCTATAATTTGATAATTTGTGAGAACTAATGAAACAACAAGAAGGTCTCCCTAAATGAAGACTTGTGTGAGATGTACGGATCGTTTTGAAGGCGCTAGTGATAGGATTGTTCCATTTAATGCTAATCTAAATAGAACAAAGTTATAGGACTCATAATCACCTCTTTCTTTGATAATTTTAGGGAACCAATGAAACAATAAGAAGTTCTCCCCTAAATCAAGACTTGTGTGAGATGTACACATCGTTTTTAACGCGATAGTCATGGAATGCTCCTTTCGATGCTAATCAAATTAGAACGAAGTAATTGGACTCATAGTCATCTCTTTCTTTGATAATTTTAGAGAACCAATAAGAAATTCACTTTAAATACAGACTTGTGTGAGATGTACGCATCGTTTTGAATGCGATAGTCATGGGATTGCTCCTTGTGATGCTAATCAAACTAGAACAATGTTATAGGACTCCTAATCACCTCTTTCTTTGATAATTTTAGAGCACCAATAAAATAATAAGAAGGTCTCCCTAAATGAAGACTTGTGTGAGATGTACGCATGGTTTTGAACGTGATAGTCATGGGTTTCTCCTTTTGACGCTAATCAAAGTAGAACGAAGTAATACAACTCTTAATCACCACTTTCTTTGTGAATTTGAAACAACTAATAGAACAATATGAAGGTCTCCCTAATTAAAGATTTGTGTGAGATCTACGCATCGTTTTGGACTCGATAGTGATGGGATTGCTCATTTTGATTCTAATTTCAACTAGAACGAAGTAATAGGACTCATAATCTCCTATATTTTTATAATTTGAGAGAACTAATGAAACAATAAGAAGGTCTTCCTAAATGAAGACTTGTGTGAGATGTACGGATCGTTTTGAAGGCACTAGTGATAGGATTGCTCCTTTAGATGCAAATCAAACTAGAACGAAGTCATAGGACTCATAAAAACCTCTTTTATTGACAATTTGAGAAAACCATAGAAGCAATAACAAAGTCTTCCTAAATCAAGACTTGTGTGAGATGTACTACGCATCGTTTTTAACGCGATAGTCATGGGATTGCTCCTTTTGATGCTAATCATATTAGAACGAAGTAATAGAACTCCTAATCACCTCTTTCTTTGACAATTTTAGAGAACTAATGAAACAATAAGAAGGTCTCCTTAAATGAAGACTTGTGTGAGATGTACACATGGTTTTGAACGCAATAGTCATGGAATTGCTCCTTTTGATGCTAATCAAACAAGAACGAAGTTATAGGACTCCTAATCACCTCTTTCTTTGACAATTTTAGAACACCAATGAAACAATAAGGTCTCCCTAAATGAAAACTTATGTGAGATGTACGCATGGTTATGAACGCCACAGTAATGAGTTTCTCCTTTTAACGCTAATCAAAGTAGAACGAAATAATACAACTCTTAATCTCCTATTTCTTTGTAAATTTGATACAACCAATGAAACAATATGAAGGTCTTAACCACCAGCTTTGGTGCAGTGGTTCAAGCTCGTCTTGTGGTGAGCCGTAAACTCGAACATCCTAGGTTAGAGTCCCACTTGCAACAAAGTTAATGATGTAAAAAGCCCTATAGTGGCCACATTACTCTCTGAGGCGCAAGCCGGGTAGCAAACCGCTCTGGTATCGAGCTTGGGAGATTTAGTCAACCTGTGGGTCGGATACACCATATTATATAAAAAAAAATAATATGAAAGTCTCTCTAAATGAAGACTTGTGTCAGATCTACGCATCGTTTTGGACGCGATATTGATTGGATTGCTCCTTTTGATGCTAATTTCAACTAGAACGACGTAATATGACTCATAATCACCTATATTTTGACAATTTGTGAGAACTAATGAAACAATAAGAAGGTCTCCCTAAATGAAGACTTGTGTGAGATGTACGGATCATTTTGAAGGCGCTAGTGATAGGATTGCTCCATTTAATGCTA
The DNA here is from genome assembly GCA_020205555.1 of Panax stipuleanatus. NCBI lineage: Eukaryota > Viridiplantae > Streptophyta > Magnoliopsida > Apiales > Araliaceae > Panax > Panax stipuleanatus. Next base: position 94,827 of record JAINUT010000222.1, on the reverse strand, counting down.
ATCTAAATAGAAAGAAGTCATAGGACTCATAATCACCTCTTTCTTTGATAATTTGAGGGAACCAATGAAACAATAAGAAGATCTCCTCTAAATCAAGACATGTGTGAGATGTACACATCGTTTTTAATGCGATAGTCATGGAATGCTCCTTTTGATGCTAATCAAATTAGAAAGAAGTAATAGGACTCATAATCATCACTTTCTTTGATAATTTTAGAGAACCAATGAAACAATAGGAAATTCTCTTTAAATAAAGACTTGTGTGAGATGTACGCATCGTTTTGAACGCGATAGTCATGGGATTGCTCCTTTTGATGCTAATCAAACTAAAATGAAGTTATAGGACTCCTAATCACCTCTTTCTTTGACAATTTTAGAGCACCAATGAAATAATAAGAAGGTCTCCCTAAATGAAGACTTGTGTGAGATGTACGCATGGTTTTGAAGGTGATAGTCATGGGTTTCTCCTTTTAACGCTAATCAAAGTAGAACGAAGTAATACAACTCTTAATCACATCTTTCTTTGTAAATTTGAAACAACCAATGGAACAATATGAAGGTCTCCCTAAATAAAGATTTGTGTGAGATCTACGCATCTTTTTGGACGCGATAGTAATGGGATTGCTCATTTTGATTCTAATTTCAACTAGAACGAAGTAATAGGACTCATAATCAGCTATATTTTTATAATTTGAGAGAACTAATGAAACAATAAGAAGGTCTTCCTAAATGAAGACTTGTGTGAGATGTACGGATCGTTTTGAAGGCACTAGTGATAGGATTGCTCCTTTTGATGCAAATCAAACTAGAACGAAGTCATAGGACTCATAAAAACCTCTTTCATTGACGATTTGAGAAAACCAATGAAACAATAAGAAGGTCTTCCTAAATCAAGACTTGTGTGAGATGTACTACGCATCGTTTTTAATGCGATAGTCATGAGATTGCTCCTTTTGATGCTAATCATATTAGAACGAAGTAATAGAACTCCTACACACCTCTTTCTTTGACAATTTTAAAGAACCAATGAAACAATAAGAAGGTCTCCTTAAATGAAGACTTGTGTGAGATGTATGCATGGTTTTGAACGCGATAGTCATGGAATTGTTCCTTTTGATGCTAATCAAACAAGAACGAAGTTATAGGACTCCTAATCACCCCTTTCTTTGATAATTTTAGAAAACCAATTAAACAATAAGGTCTCCCTAAATGAAGACTTGTGTGAGATGTACGCATGGTTTTGAACGCCACAGATGAGGGTTTCTCCTTTTAACGCTAATCAAAGTAGAACGAAATAATACAACTCTTAATCTTCTATTTCTTTGTAAATTTGATACAACCAATGAAACAATATGAAGGTCTCCCTAAATGAAGACTTGTGTGAGATCTACGCATCGTTTTGGACGCAATATTGATTGGATTGCTCCTTTTGATGCTAATTTCAACTAGAACGAAGTAATATGACTCATAATCACCTATAATTTGATAATTTGTGAGAACTAATGAAACAACAAGAAGGTCTCCCTAAATGAAGACTTGTGTGAGATGTACGGATCGTTTTGAAGGCGCTAGTGATAGGATTGTTCCATTTAATGCTAATCTAAATAGAACAAAGTTATAGGACTCATAATCACCTCTTTCTTTGATAATTTTAGGGAACCAATGAAACAATAAGAAGTTCTCCCCTAAATCAAGACTTGTGTGAGATGTACACATCGTTTTTAACGCGATAGTCATGGAATGCTCCTTTCGATGCTAATCAAATTAGAACGAAGTAATTGGACTCATAGTCATCTCTTTCTTTGATAATTTTAGAGAACCAATAAGAAATTCACTTTAAATACAGACTTGTGTGAGATGTACGCATCGTTTTGAATGCGATAGTCATGGGATTGCTCCTTGTGATGCTAATCAAACTAGAACAATGTTATAGGACTCCTAATCACCTCTTTCTTTGATAATTTTAGAGCACCAATAAAATAATAAGAAGGTCTCCCTAAATGAAGACTTGTGTGAGATGTACGCATGGTTTTGAACGTGATAGTCATGGGTTTCTCCTTTTGACGCTAATCAAAGTAGAACGAAGTAATACAACTCTTAATCACCACTTTCTTTGTGAATTTGAAACAACTAATAGAACAATATGAAGGTCTCCCTAATTAAAGATTTGTGTGAGATCTACGCATCGTTTTGGACTCGATAGTGATGGGATTGCTCATTTTGATTCTAATTTCAACTAGAACGAAGTAATAGGACTCATAATCTCCTATATTTTTATAATTTGAGAGAACTAATGAAACAATAAGAAGGTCTTCCTAAATGAAGACTTGTGTGAGATGTACGGATCGTTTTGAAGGCACTAGTGATAGGATTGCTCCTTTAGATGCAAATCAAACTAGAACGAAGTCATAGGACTCATAAAAACCTCTTTTATTGACAATTTGAGAAAACCATAGAAGCAATAACAAAGTCTTCCTAAATCAAGACTTGTGTGAGATGTACTACGCATCGTTTTTAACGCGATAGTCATGGGATTGCTCCTTTTGATGCTAATCATATTAGAACGAAGTAATAGAACTCCTAATCACCTCTTTCTTTGACAATTTTAGAGAACTAATGAAACAATAAGAAGGTCTCCTTAAATGAAGACTTGTGTGAGATGTACACATGGTTTTGAACGCAATAGTCATGGAATTGCTCCTTTTGATGCTAATCAAACAAGAACGAAGTTATAGGACTCCTAATCACCTCTTTCTTTGACAATTTTAGAACACCAATGAAACAATAAGGTCTCCCTAAATGAAAACTTATGTGAGATGTACGCATGGTTATGAATGCCACAGTAATGAGTTTCTCCTTTTAACGCTAATCAAAGTAGAACGAAATAATACAACTCTTAATCTCCTATTTCTTTGTAAATTTGATACAACCAATGAAACAATATGAAGGTCTTAACCACCAGCTTTGGTGCAGTGGTTCAAGCTCGTCTTGTGGTGAGCTGTAAACTCGAACATCCTAGGTTAGAGTCCCACTTGCAACAAAGTTAATGCTGTAAAAAGCCCTATAGTGGCCACATTACTCTCTGAGGCGCAAGCCGGGTAGCAAACCGCTCTGGTATCGAGCTTGGGAGATTTAGTCAACCTGTGGGTCGGATACACCGTATTATATAAAAAAAATAATATGAAAGTCTCTCTAAATGAAGACTTGTGTCAGATCTACGCATCGTTTTGGACGCGATATTGATTGGATTGCTCCTTTTGATGCTAATTTCAACTAGAACGACGTAATATGACTCATAATCACCTATATTTTGACAATTTGTGAGAACTAATGAAACAATAAGAAGGTCTCCCTAAATGAAGACTTGTGTGAGATGTACGGATCATTTTGAAGGCGCTAGTGATAGGATTGCTCCATTTAATGCTAATCTAAATAGAAAGAAGTCATAGGACTCATAATCACCTCTTTCTTTGATAATTTGAGGGAACCAATGAAACAATAAGAAGATCTCCTCTAAATCAAGACATGTGTGAGATGTACACATCGTTTTTAATGCGATAGTCATGGAATGCTCCTTTTGATGCTAATCAAATTAGAAAGAAGTAATAGGACTCATAATCATCACTTTCTTTGATAATTTTAGAGAACCAATGAAACAATAGGAAATTCTCTTTAAATAAAGACTTGTGTGAGATGTACGCATCGTTTTGAACGCGATAGTCATGGGATTGCTCCTTTTGATGCTAATCAAACTAAAATGAAGTTATAGGACTCCTAATCACCTCTTTCTTTGACAATTTTAGAGCACCAATGAAATAATAAGAAGGTCTCCCTAAATGAAGACTTGTGTGAGATGTACGCATGGTTTTGAAGGTGATAGTCATGGGTTTCTCCTTTTAACGCTAATCAAAGTAGAACGAAGTAATACAACTCTTAATCACATCTTTCTTTGTAAATTTGAAACAACCAATGGAACAATATGAAGGTCTCCCTAAATAAAGATTTGTTTGAGATCTACGCATCTTTTTGGACGCGATAGTAATGGGATTGCTCATTTTGATTCTAATTTCAACTAGAACGAAGTAATAGGACTCATAATCAGCTATATTTTTATAATTTGAGAGAACTAATGAAACAATAAGAAGGTCTTCCTAAATGAAGACTTGTGTGAGATGTACGGATCGTTTTGAAGGCACTAGTGATAGGATTGCTCCTTTTGATGCAAATCAAACTAGAACGAAGTCATAGGACTCATAAAAACCTCTTTCATTGACGATTTGAGAAAACCAATGAAACAATAAGAAGGTCTCCTTAAATGAAGACTTGTGTGAGATGTATGCATGGTTTTGAACGCGATAGTCATGGAATTGTTCCTTTTGATGCTAATCAAACAAGAACGAAGTTATAGGACTCCTAATCACCCCTTTCTTTGATAATTTTAGAAAACCAATTAAACAATAAGGTCTCCCTAAATGAAGACTTGTGTGAGATGTACGCATGGTTTTGAACGCCACAGATGAGGGTTTCTCCTTTTAACGCTAATCAAAGTAGAACGAAATAATACAACTCTTAATCTTCTATTTCTTTGTAAATTTGATACAACCAATGAAACAATATGAAGGTCTCCCTAAATGAAGACTTGTGTGAGATCTACGCATCGTTTTGGACGCAATATTGATTGGATTGCTCCTTTTGATGCTAATTTCAACTAGAACGAAGTAATATGACTCATAATCACCTATAATTTGACAATTTGTGAGAACTAATGAAACAACAAGAAGGTCTCCCTAAATGAAGACTTGTGTGAAATGTATAGATCGTTTTGAAGGCGCTAGTGACAGGATTGCTCCATTTAATGCTAATCTAAATAGAAAGAAGTTATAGGACTTATAATCACCTCTTTCTTTGATAATTTGAGGGAACTAAAGAAACAATAAGAAGTTCTCCCCTAAATCAAGACTTGTGTGAGATGTACACATTATTTTTAACGCGGTAGTCATGGAATGCTCCTTTTGATGCTAATCAAATTAGAACGAAGTAATAGGACTCATAATCATCTCTTTCTTTGATAATTTTAGAGAACTAATGAACCTATAAGAAATTCTCTTTAAATAATGACTTGTGTGTGATGTACGCATCGTTTTGAACGCGATAGTCATTGGATTGCTCCTTTTGATGCTAATCAAACTAGAATGAAGTTCTAGGACTCCTAATCACCTCTTTTTTTGACAATTTTAGAGCACCACTAAAATAATAAGAAGGTCTCCCTAAATGAAGACTTGTGTGAGATGTACGCATGGTTTTGAACGTGATAGTCATGGGTTTCTCCTTTTGATGCTAATCAAAGTAGAACGAAGTAATACAACTCTTACTCACCTCTTTCTTTGTGAATTTGAAACAACCAATGGAACAATATGAAGGTCTCCCTAAATAAAGATTTATGTGAGATCTACGCATCGTTTTGTACGCGATAGTGATGGGATTGCTCATTTTGATTCTAATTTTAACTAGAACGAAGTAATAGGACTCATAATCACTTATATTTTTATAATTTGAGAGAACTAATGAAACAATAAGAAGGTCTTCCTAAATGAAGACTTGTGTGAGATGTACGGATCATTTTGAAGGCACTAGTGATAGGATTGCTCCTTTTGATGCAAATCAAACTAGAACGAAGTCATAAGACTCATAAAAACCTATTTCATTGACAATTTGAGAAAACCAATGTAGCAATAAGAAGGTCTTCCTAAATCAAGACTTGTGTGAGATGTACTACGCATCGTTTTTAACGCGATAGTCATGGGATTGCTCCTTTTGATGCTAATCATATTAGAACGAAGTAATAGAACTCCTAATCACCTCTTTCTTTGATAATTTTAGAGAACCAATGAAACAATAAGAAGGTCTCCTTAAATGAAGACTTGTGTGAGATGTATGCATGGTTTTAAACGCGATAGTCATGGAATTGCTCCTTTTGATGCTAATCAAACAAGAACGAAGTTATAGGACTCCTAATCACCTTTTTCTTTGACAATTTTAGAACACCAATGAAACAATAAGGTCTCCTTAAATGAAGACTTGTGTGAGATGTACACATGGTTTTGAACGCCACAGTAATGAGTTTCTCCTTTTAACGCTAATCAAAGTAGAACGAAATAATACAACTCTTAATCTCCTATTTCTTTGTAAATTTGATACAACCAATGAAACAATATGAAGGTTTTAACCACCAGCTTTGGCGCAGTGGTTCAAGCTCGTCCTGTGGTGAGCCGTAAACCCGGACATCCTAGGTTAGAGTCCCATTTACAACAAAGTTAAGGCTGTAAAAAGCCCTATGGTGGCCACGGTACTCCCTAAGGCGAAAGCCGGGTAGAAAACCACTTGCTATCGAGCTGGGAAGATTTAGTTAACCTTTGGGTCGGATACTCCATATTATAAAAAAAACAAAATGAAGGTCTCCCAAGACTTGTGTGAGATCGATGCATCATTTCGGTCGCGATATTGATTGGATTGCTCCTTTTGATGCTAATTTCAACTAGAACGAAGTAATATGACTCATAAGCACCTATATTTTAACAATTTGAGAGAACTAATGAAACAATAAGAAAGTCTCCCTAAATGAAGACTTGTTTGAGATGTACGGATCGTTTCAAGGCGCTAGTGATAGGATTGCTACATTTAATGCTAATCTAAATAGAAAGAAGTCATAGGACTCATAATCACCTCTTTCTTTGATAATTTGAGGGAACCAATGAAACAATAAGAAGATCTCCTATAAATCAAGACATGTGTGAGATGTACACATCGTTTTTAACGCGATAGTCATGGAATTCTCCTTTTGATGCTAATCAAATTTGAACGAAGTAATAGGACTCATAATCATCTCTTTCTTTGATAATTTTAGAGAACCAATGAAACAGTAGGAAATTCTCTTTAAATAAAGACTTGTGTGAGATGTACGCATCTTTTTGAATGCGATAGTCATGGGATTGCTCCTTTTAATGCTAATCAAACTAGAACGAAGTTATAGAACTCCAAATCACCTGTTTCTTTGACAATTTTAGAGCACCAATGAAATAATAAGGTCTCCTAAAATGAAGACTTGTGTGAGATGTACGCATGGTTTTGAACGTGATAGTCATGGGTTTCTCATTTTGACGCTAATCAAAGTAGAACAAAGTAATACAACTCATAATCACATCTTTCTTTGTAAATTTGAAACAACCAAGGGAATAATATGAAGGTCTCCCTAAATAAAGATTTGTGTGAGATCTATACATCTTTTTGGACGCGATAGTAATGGGATTGCTCATTTTGATTCTAATTTCAACTAGAACGAAGTAATAGGACTCATAATCACCTATATTTTTACAATTTGAGAGAACTAATGAAACAATAAGAAGGTCTTCCTAAATGAAGACTTGTGTGAGATGTACGGATCGTTTTGAAGGCACTAGTGATAGGATTGCTTCTTTTGATGCAAATCAAACTAGAACGAAGTCATAGGACTCATAAAAACCTCTTTCATTGACAATTTGAGAAAGCCAATGAAACAATAAGAAGGTCTTCCTAAATCAAGACTTGTGTGAGATGTACTACGCATCGTTTTTAACTCGATAGTCATGAGATTGCTCCTTTTGATGCTAATCATATCAGAACGAAGTAATAGAACTCCTAGAACTCCTACACACCTCTTTCTTTGACAATTTTAGAGAACCAATAAAACAATAAGAATGTCTCCTTAAATGAAGACTTGTGTGAGATGTACACATGGTTTTGAACCCGATAGTCATGGAATTGCTTCTTTTGATGCTAATCAAACAAGAACGAAGTTATAGGACGCCTAATCACCTCTTTCTTTGATAATTTTAGAACACCAATGAAACAATAAGGTCTCCCTAAATGAAGACTTGTGTGAGATGTACGCATGGTTTTGAACGCCACAGATGAGGGTTTCTCCTTTTAACGCTAATCAAAGTAGAATGAAATAATACAACTTTTAATATTCTATTTCTTTGTAAATTTGATACAACCAATGAAACAATATGAAGGTCTCCCTAAATGAAGACTTGTGTGAGATCTACGCATCGTTTTGGACGCGATATTGATTGGATTGCTCCTTTTGATGCTAATTTCAACTAGAACGAAGTAATATGACTCATAATCATCTATATTTTGACAATTTGTGAGAACTAATAAAACAACAAGAAGGTCTCCCTAAATGAAGACTTGTGTGAGATGTACAGATCGTTTTGAAGGGGCAAGTGATAGGATTGCTCCATTTAATGCTAATCTAAATAGAAAGAAGTTATAGGACTCATAATCACCTCTTTCTTTGATAATTTGAGGGAACCAATGAAACAATAAGAAGTTCTCCCCTAAATCAAGACTTGTGTGAGATGTACACATCGTTTTTAACGCGATAGTCATGGAATGCTCCTTTTGATGCTAATCAAACTAGAACGAAGTTATAGGACTCCTAATCACCTCTTTCTTTGACAATTTTAGAGCACCAATGAAATAATAATAACATCTCCCTAAATGAAGACTTGTGTGAGATGTACGCATGGTTTTGAACGTGATAGTCATGGGTTTCTACTTTTGACGCTAATCAAAGTAGAACGAAGTAATACAACTCTTAATCACCTTTTTCTTTGTAAATTTAAAACAACCAGTGGAACAATATGAAGGTCTCCCTAAATGAAGTTTTATGTGAGATCTACGCATCGTTTTGGACGTGATGGGTTTGCTCATTTGATTCTAATTTCAACTAGAATGAAGTAATAGGACTCATAATCACCGATATTTTTACAATTTGAGAGAACTAATGAAACAATAAGAAGGTCTTCCTAAATGAAGACTTGTGTGAGATGTACGGATAATTTTGAAAACACTAGTGATAGGATTGCTCCTTTCGATGCAAATCAAACTAGAACGAAGTCATAGGACTCATAAAAACCTCTTTCATTGACAATTTGAGAAAACCAATGAAGCAATAAGAAGGTCTTCCTAAATCAAGACTTGTGTGAGAAGTAATACGCATCGTTTTTAATGCGATAGTCTTGGGATTGCTCCTTTTGATGCTAATCATATTAGAACGAAGTAAGAGAACTCCTAATCACCTCTTTCTTTGACTATTTTAGAGAACCAATGAAACAATAAGAAGGTCACTTTCAATGAAGACTTGTGTGAGATGTACGCATGATTTTGAACGCAATAGTCATGGAATTGCTCCTTTTGATGCTAATCAAATAAGAACGAAGTTATAGGACTCCTAATCACCTCTTTCTTTGACAATTTTAGAACACCAATGAAACAATAAGGTCTCTCTAAATGAAGACTTGTGTGAGATGTACGCATGGTTTTGAACGCCACAGTCATGGGTTTCTCCTTTTAACGCCAATCAAAGTAAAACGAAATAATACAACTCTTAATCTCCTATTTATTTGTAAATTTGATACAACCAATGAAACGATATGAAGGTCTCCCTAAATGAAGTCTTGTGTGAGATCTACGCATCGTTTTGGACGCGATATTGATTGGATTGCTCCTTTTGATGCTAATTTCAACTAGAACGAAGTAATATGACTCATAATCACCTATATTTTGACAATTTGTGAGAACTAATGAAACATTAAGAAGGACTCCCTAAATGAAGACTAGTGTGAGATGTACGGATCGTTTTGAAGGCACTAGTGATAGGATTGCTCCATTTAATACTAATCTAAATAGAAAGAAGTCATAGGACTCATAATCACATCTTTCTTTGATAATTTGAGGGAACCAATGAAACAACAAGATGTTATCCCCTAAATCAAGACTTGTGAGAGATGTACACATCGTTTTTAACGCGATAGTTATAGAATGCTCCTTTTGATGTTAATAAAATTAGAACGAAGTAATAGGACTCATAATCATCTCTTTCTTTGATAATTTTAGAGAACCAATGAAACAATAAGAAATTCTCTTTAAATAAAGACTTGTGTGAGATGTACGCATCGTTTTGAACGCAATAGTCATGGGATTGCTCCTTTTGATGCTAATCAAACTAGAACGAAATTATAGGACTCCTAATCACCTCTTTCTTTGACAATTTTAGAGCACCAATAAAATAATAAGAAGGTCTCCCTAAATGAAGACTTGTGTGAGATATACGCATTGTTTTGAACGTGATAGTCATGGGTTTCTCCTTTTGACGCTAATCATAGTAGAACTAAGTAATACAACTCTTAATCACCTCTTTCTTTGTAAATTTAAAACAACCAATGGAACAATATGAAGGTCTCTCTAAATAAAGATTTGTGTGAGATCTACGCATCGTTTTGGACGCGATAGTGATTACATTGCTCATTTTGATTCTAATTTCAACTAGAACGAAGTAATAGGACTCATAATCACCTATATTTTTACAATTTGAGAGAACTAATGAAACAATAAGAAAGGTCTTCCTAAATGAAGACTTGTGTGAGATGTACGGATCGTTTTGAAGGAACTAGTGATAGGATTGCTCCTTTTGATGCAAATCAAACTAGAACAAAGTCATAGGACTCATAAAAACCTCTTTCATTGACAATTTGAGAAAATCAATGAAGCAATAAGAAGGTCTTCCTAAATCAAGACTTGTGTGGGAAGTAGTACGCATCATTTTTAATGCGATAGTCTTGGGAATGCTCCTTTTGATGCTAATCACATTAGAACGAAGTAATAGAACTCCTAATCACCTCTTTCTTTGAAAATTTTAGAGAACCAATGAAACAATAAGAAGGTCTCCTTAAATGAAGACTTGTGTGAGATGTACGCATGGTTTTGAACGCGATAGTCATGGAATTGCTCCTTTTGATGCTAATCAAATAAGAATGAAGTTATAGGACTCCTAATCACCTCTTTTTGGCAATTTTAGAACACCAATGAAACAATAAGGTCTCCCTAAATGAAGACTTGTGTGACATGTACGCATAGTTTTGAACGCCACAGTCATGGGTTTCTCCTTTTAACGCTAATCAAAGTAGAACGAAATAATACAACACTTAATCTCCTATTTCTTTGTAAATTTGATATAACCAATGAAACAATATGAAGTTCTTTCTAAATGAAGACTTGTGTGAGATCTACGTATCGTTTTGGACGCAATATTGATTGTATTGCTCCTTTTAATGCTAATTTCAACTAGAACGAAGTAATATGACTCATAATCACCTATATTTTGATAATTTGTGATAACTAATGAAACATTAAGAAGGTCACCCTAAATGAAGACTAGTGTGAGATGTACGGATCGTTTTGAAGGCGCTAGTGATAGGATTGCCCCATTTAATGCTAATCTAAATAGAAAGAAGTCATAGGACTCATAATCACCTTTTTCTTTGATAATTTGAGGGAACCAATGAAACAATAAGATGTTATCCTCTAAATCAAAACTTGTGTGAGATGTACACAACGTTTTTAACGCGATAGTTATAGAATGCTCCTTTTGATTCTAATCAAATTAGAACGAAGTAATAGGACTCGTAATCATCTCTTTCTTTGATAATTTTAGAGAAACAATGAAACAATAAGAAATTCTCTTTAAATAAAGACTTGTGTGAGATGTACGCATCGTTTTGAACACGATAGTCATGGGATTGCTCCTTTTGATGCTAATCAAACTAGAACGAAATTATAGGACTCCTAATCACCTCTTTCTTTGACAATTTTAGAGCACCAATGAAATAATAATAAGGTCTCCCTAAATGAAGACTTATGTGAGATGTACGCATGGTTTTGAACGTGATTGTCTTGCGTTTCTCTTTTTGACGCTAATCAAAGTAGAACGAAGTAATACAACTCTTAATCACCTCTTTCTTTGTAAATTTGAAACAACCAATGGAACAATATGAAGGTCTCCCTAAATGAAGATTTGTGTGAGATCTACACCTCGTTTTGGACGCGATAGTGATGGGATTGCTCATTTTGATACTAATTTCAACTAGAACGAAGTAATAGGAGTCATAATCACCTATATTTTTACAAGTTGAGAGAACTAATGAAACAATAAGAAGGTCTTCCTAAATATAGACTTGTGTGTGATGTACGGATCGTTTTGAAGGCACTAGTGATAGGATTGTTCCTTTTGATGCAAATCAAACTAGAACGACGTTATAGGACTCATAAAAACCTCTTTCATTGACAATTTGAGAAAAGCATTGAAGCAATAAGAAGGTCTTCCTAAATCAAGACTTGTGTGAGATGTAGTACGCATCGTTTTTAACACGATAGTCGTGGGATTGCTCCTTTGGATGCTAATCATATTAGAACGAAGTAATAGAACTCCTAATCACCTCTTTCTTTGATAGTTTTAGAGAACCAATGAAACAATAAGAAGGTCTCCTTAAATGAAGACTTGTGTGACATGTACACATGATTTTAAAAGCGATTGTCATGGAATTGCTATTTTTGATGCTAATCAAACAATAACGATGTTATAGGACTCCTAATAACCTCTTTCTTTGACAATTTTAGAACACCAATGAAATAATAAGGTCTCCCTAAATGAAGACTTGTGTGAGATGTACGCATGGTTTTGAACGCCACAGATGAGGGTTTCTCTTTTTAGGCTAATCAAAGTAGAACGAAATAATACAACTCTTAATCTCCTATTTCTTTGTAAATTTTATACAACCAATGAAACAATATGAAGGTCTCCATAAATAAAGACTTGCGTGAGATCTACGCATCGTTTTAGACGCGATATTGATTGGATTGCTCCATTTGATGCTAATTTCAACTAGAACGAAGTAATATGACTCATAATCACCTATATTTTGACAATTTGTGAGAACTAATGAAACAACAAGAAGGTCCCTCTAAATGAAGACTTGTGTGAGATATACGGATCATTTTGAAGGCGCTATTGATAGGATTGCTCCATTTAATGCTAATCTAAATAGAAAGAAGTCATAGGACTCATAATCACCTCTTTCTTTGTAAAGTTGATACAACCAATGAAACAATATGAAGGTCTCCATAAATAAAGACTTGTGTGAGATCTACGCATCGTTTTGGACGCGATATTGATTGGATTGCTACATTTGATGCTAATTTCAACTAGAACGAAGTAATATGACTCATAATCACCTATATTTTGACAATTTATGAGAACTAATGAAACAACAAGAAGGTCCCCCTAAATGAAGACTTGTGTGAGATGTACGGATCGGTTTGAAGGCGCTAGTGATAGGATTGTTTCATTTAATGCTAATTTAATAGAAAGAAGTCATATGACTCATAATCACCTCTTTCTTCAATAATTTGAGAGAACCAATGAAACAATAAGAAGTTATCCCCTAAATCAAGACTTGTGTGAATGTACACATCATTTTTAACACGATAGTCATGGAATTGCTTCTTTTGATGCTAATAAAACAAGAACGAAGTTATAGGACGCCTAATCACCTCTTTCTTTGATTATTTTAGAAAACCAATTAAACAATAAGGTCTCCCTAAATGAAGGCTTGTGTGAGATGTACGCATGGTTTGGAACGCCACAGATGAGGGTTTCTCCTTTTAACGCTAAGCAAAGTAGAACGACATAATACAACTCTTAATCTCCTATTTCTTTGTAAATTTGATACAACCAATGAAACAATATGAAGGTCTCCCTAAATGAAGACTTGTGTGAGATCTAGGCATCGTTTTGGACGCGATATTGATTGGATTGCTCCTTTTGATGCTAATTTCAACTAGAACGAAGTAATATGACTCATAATCACCTATATTTTGACAATTTATGAGAACTAATGAAACAATAAGAAGGCCTCCCTAAATGAAGACTTGTGTGAGATGTACGGATCGTTTTAAAGGCGCTAGTGATAGGATTGCTTCATTTAATGCTAATTTAATAGGAAGAAGTCATAGGACTCATAATCACCTCTTTCGTTGATAATTTGAGAGAACCAATGAAACAATAAGAAGTTCTCCCCTAAATCAAGACTTGTGTGAGATGTACACATCATTTTTAACACGATAGTCATGGAATGCTCCTTTTAATGCTAATCAAATTAGAACGAAGTAATAGGACTCATAATCATCTCATTCATTGATAATTTTTGAGAACCAATGAAACAATAAGAAATTCTCTTTAAATAAAGACTTGTGTGAGATGTACGCATCGTTTTGAATGCGATAGTCATGGGATTTCCACTTTTGATGCTAATCAAACTAGAACGAAATTATAGCACTTCTGATCACCTCTTTCTTTGACAATTTTAGAGCACCAATGAAATAATAAGAAGGTCTCTCTAAATGTTGACTTGTGTGAGATGCATGCATGGTTTTGAACATGATAGTCATGGGTTTCTCCTTTTGACGCTAATCAAAGTAGAACGAAGTAATACAACTCTTAATCACCTCTTTCTTTGTAAATTTGAAACAACCAATGGAACAATAAGAAGGTCTCCCTAATTGAAGATTTGTGTGAGATCTACGCATCGTTTTGGACGCGATAGTGATGGGATTGCTCATTTTGATTCTAATTTCAACTAGAACGAAGTAATAGGACTCATAATCACCTATATTTTTACAAGTTGAGAGAACTAATGAAACAATAAGAAGGTCTTCCTAAATAAAGACTTGTGTGTGATGTACGGATCGTTTTGAATGCACTAATGATAGGATTGCTCCTTTTGATGCAAATAAAACTAGAACAAAGTCATAGGACTCATAAAAACCTCTTTCATTGACAATTTGAGAAAACCAATGAAGAAATAAGAAGGTCTTCCTAAATCAAGACTTCTGTGAGATGTACTACGCATCGTTTTTAACGCGATAGTCATGAGATTGCTCCCTTGGATGCTAATCATATTACAACGAAGTAATAGAACTCCTAATCACCTCTTTCTTTGACAATTTTAGAGAACCAATGAAACGATAAGAATGTCTCCTTAAATGAAGACTTGTGTGAGATGTATGCATGGTTTTGAAAGTGATAGTCATGGAATTGCTCCTTTTGATGCTAATCAAACAAGAATGAAGCTATAGAACTCCTAATCACGTCTTTCTTTGACAATTTTAGAACACCAATAAAACAATAAGGTCTCCCTAAATGAAGACTTGTGAGATGTACGCATGGTTTTGTTAACGCTAATCAAAGTAGAACGAAATAATACAACTCTTAATCTCATATTTCTTTGTAAATTTGATACAATCAATGAAACAATATAAAGGTCTCCCTAAATGAAGACTTGTGTGAGATATACGCATCGTTTTGGATGCGATATTGATTTGATTCCTACTTTTGATGCAAATTTCAACAAGAACGAAGTAATATGACTCATAATCACCTATATTTTGACAATTTATGAGAACTAATGAAACAACAAGAAGGTCCCCCTAAATGAAGACTTGTGTGAGATGTACGGATCGGTTTGAAGGCGCTAGTGATAGGATTGTTTCATTTAATGCTAATTTAATAGAAAGAAGTCATATGACTCATAATCACCTCTTTCTTCAATAATTTGAGAGAACCAATGAAACAATAAGAAGTTATCCCCTAAATCAAGACTTGTGTGAATGTACACATCATTTTTAACACGATAGTCATGGAATTGCTTCTTTTGATGCTAATAAAACAAGAACGAAGTTATAGGACGCCTAATCACCTCTTTCTTTGATTATTTTAGAAAACCAATTAAACAATAAGGTCTCCCTAAATGAAGGCTTGTGTGAGATGTACGCATGGTTTGGAACGCCACAGATGAGGGTTTCTCCTTTTAACGCTAAGCAAAGTAGAACGACATAATACAACTCTTAATCTCCTATTTCTTTGTAAATTTGATACAACCAATGAAACAATATGAAGGTCTCCCTAAATGAAGACTTGTGTGAGATCTAGGCATCGTTTTGGACGCGATATTGATTGGATTGCTCCTTTTGATGCTAATTTCAACTAGAACGAAGTAATATGACTCATAATCACCTATATTTTGACAATTTATGAGAACTAATGAAACAATAAGAAGGCCTCCCTAAATGAAGACTTGTGTGAGATGTACGGATCGTTTTAAAGGCGCTAGTGATAGGATTGCTTCATTTAATGCTAATTTAATAGGAAGAAGTCATAGGACTCATAATCACCTCTTTCGTTGATAATTTGAGAGAACCAATGAAACAATAAGAAGTTCTCCCCTAAATCAAGACTTGTGTGAGATGTACACATCATTTTTAACACGATAGTCATGGAATGCTCCTTTTAATGCTAATCAAATTAGAACGAAGTAATAGGACTCATAATCATCTCATTCATTGATAATTTTTGAGAACCAATGAAACAATAAGAAATTCTCTTTAAATAAAGACTTGTGTGAGATGTACGCATCGTTTTGAATGCGATAGTCATGGGATTTCCACTTTTGATGCTAATCAAACTAGAACGAAATTATAGCACTTCTGATCACCTCTTTCTTTGACAATTTTAGAGCACCAATGAAATAATAAGAAGGTCTCTCTAAATGTTGACTTGTGTGAGATGCATGCATGGTTTTGAACATGATAGTCATGGGTTTCTCCTTTTGACGCTAATCAAAGTAGAACGAAGTAATACAACTCTTAATCACCTCTTTCTTTGTAAATTTGAAACAACCAATGGAACAATAAGAAGGTCTCCCTAATTGAAGATTTGTGTGAGATCTACGCATCGTTTTGGACGCGATAGTGATGGGATTGCTCATTTTGATTCTAATTTCAACTAGAACGAAGTAATAGGACTCATAATCACCTATATTTTTACAAGTTGAGAGAACTAATGAAACAATAAGAAGGTCTTCCTAAATAAAGACTTGTGTGTGATGTACGGATCGTTTTGAATGCACTAATGATAGGATTGCTCCTTTTGATGCAAATAAAACTAGAACAAAGTCATAGGACTCATAAAAACCTCTTTCATTGACAATTTGAGAAAACCAATGAAGAAATAAGAAGGTCTTCCTAAATCAAGACTTCTGTGAGATGTACTACGCATCGTTTTTAACGCGATAGTCATGAGATTGCTCCCTTGGATGCTAATCATATTACAACGAAGTAATAGAACTCCTAATCACCTCTTTCTTTGACAATTTTAGAGAACCAATGAAACGATAAGAATGTCTCCTTAAATGAAGACTTGTGTGAGATGTATGCATGGTTTTGAAAGCGATAGTCATGGAATTGCTCCTTTTGATGCTAATCAAACAAGAATGAAGCTATAGAACTCCTAATCACGTCTTTCTTTGACAATTTTAGAACACCAATAAAACAATAAGGTCTCCCTAAATGAAGACTTGTGAGATGTACGCATGGTTTTGTTAACGCTAATCAAAGTAGAACGAAATAATACAACTCTTAATCTCATATTTCTTTGTAAATTTGATACAATCAATGAAACAATATAAAGGTCTCCCTAAATGAAGACTTGTGTGAGATATACGCATCGTTTTGGATGCGATATTGATTTGATTCCTACTTTTGATGCAAATTTCAACAAGAACGAAGTAATATGACTCATAATCACCTATATTTTGACAATTTGTGAGAACTAATGAAACAACAAGAAGGTCTCCCTAAATGAAGACTTGTGTGAGATGTACGGATCGTTTTGAAGGCGCTAGTGATAGGATTGCTCCATTTAATGCTAATCTAAATAGAAAGAAGTCACAGGACTCATAATCACCTCTTTCTCTGATAATTTGGGGGAACCAATGAAATAATAAGAAGTTCTCCCCTAAATCAAGACTTGTGTGAGATGTACACATCGTTTTTAACGCGATAGTCATGGAATGCTCCTTTTGATGCTAATCAAATTAGAACGAAGTAATAGGACTCATAATCATCTCTTTCTTTGATAATTTTAGAGAACCAATAAGAAATTCACATTAAATAAAGACTTGTGTGAGATGTACGCATCGTGTTGAACGCGATAGTCATGGGATTGCTCCTTTTAATGCTAATCAAATTAGAACGAAGTAATAGGACCCATAATCATCTCTTTCTTTTATAAGTTTAGAGAACCAATGAAATAATAAGAAAGTCTTTTTAAATAAAGACTTGTGTGAGATGTACGCATCGTTTTGAACGCGATAGTCATAGGATTGCTCCTTTTAATGCTAATCAAACTAGAACGAAGTTATAGGACTCCTAATCACCTCTTTCTTTGATAATTTTAGAGCACCAGTGAAATAACATGAAGGTCTCCCTAAATGAAGACTTGTGTGAGATGTACGCATGGTTTTGAACGTGATAGTCATGGGTTTCTCCTTTTGACCCTAATCAAAGTAGAACGAAGTAATACAACCCTTAATCACCACTTTTTTTGTAAATATGAAATAACCAATGGAACAATATGAAGGTCTCCCTAAATGAAGATTTATGTGAGATCTACGCATCGTTTTGGACTCGATAGTGATGGGATTACTCATTTTGATTCTAATTTCAACTAGAACAAAGTAATAGGACTCATAATCACCTATATTTTTACAATTTGAGAGAACAAATGAAACAATAAGAAGGTCTTCCTAAATGAAGACTTGTGTGAGATGTACGGATCGTTTTGAAGGCACTAGTGATAGAATTGCTCCTTTTGATGCAAATCAAACTAGAACGAAGTCATAGGACTCGTAAAAACCTCTTTCATTGACAATTTGAGAAAACCAATGAAACAATAAGAAGGTCTTCCTAAATCAAGACTTGTGTGAGATGTAGTATGCATCGTTTTTAACGCGATAGTCATGGGATTGCTCTTTTTCATGCTAATCATATTAGAACGAAGTAATAAAACTCCTAATCACCTCTTTCTTTGACAATTTTAGAGAACCAATGAAACAATAAGAAGGTCTCCTTAAATGAAGACTTGTGTGAGATGTACGCATGGTTTTGAACGTGATAGTCATGGAATTTGTAAGAACCCGAATTTTTAGATATTATTAAATAAGGATTTAATAAATAAAATTCTTAAACCGTGAGATGGGTTGGAATAAGAATGTATATATGTGATATGAGGTATGTGGTATTATATTACATAGGATAATATGGACTATGTAATATGTGTTTTTGTGATTTATAAATATATTATTAATATATATTTGTTACTTATCGTAGAGACGATCCAGTTGAGATAAAGGAGGTGGATAAATTCCT
This sequence comes from Panax stipuleanatus, assembly GCA_020205555.1. NCBI lineage: Eukaryota > Viridiplantae > Streptophyta > Magnoliopsida > Apiales > Araliaceae > Panax > Panax stipuleanatus. The sequence goes on along the minus strand of JAINUT010000222.1, from coordinate 75,684 downwards.
ATCGATATTAAATAATTTATAGAATTATTTTATCATAGTAAGTTGGTGACATTAAATATCCTTAATGTATAATCACCATATTCTTGTGTATGTATTAATAACTAGTATGTTTATAATATAGGTTATTAATAGCACTTAAGCTATCCATGAATAGGTTTGGATAGTGAAGCATGAGTTAGTTAAGGAATTAACTAATAAGAATAAATATTCGTTAATATAAGTTGTGAGTTATATTATGAAATAATAAAATGTCAGTATTGAATCTTAATTAACTATGATGATATAGTACAATGTTTAATTTACTTAAGTAAAGGAGTGAATTAATATGTGTGTTGAATATGTAATTATAGTTGGTACTTTTATATATATTACTTAGAATAGTAATATGTGAGAAAGTCTAATGTGCGAATAACGTTAAATATATATACGTTATTAAAGGGAGATAGAAATCATTATATGATTAAATGTATATTGAAGAAATTATTTTGGAGAACAATTTATAGAAAAGAAAGAGAAATAGTTATTATATATTTCTAATAAAGGATATTAAAATAATTTCTAATATTGAATTATTTTAATAAAAGGAGGAAATGTTATTTTTGAATAATAATATTACCTTATATGTTTTTGTATGAGGTGTGTTTGGTTAATATGGTAAATATATTAAAACGTATTTGCTATATTAATGGAAACGATTTATTATAATAGAAAATAAACTTATTATCTATTTTCTATATATAATATATGTACATGTGTCATACATATAGTTATTCGATATTATATTAAGAATAATATCATGAAACAATAAGTAAACTATTTTCTAATAACGAATGTGCTTATTTGGAGAAAACATAATATTTTATGATATGGCTAAATACATAATTTTAAATGTATTTTCAAGGGAGTTTAATTAATGAAAGGAAACTAAGTTATTTTAATATATTAAATAACTTAAGTTATTATTTGATCGTGAATATTATTATTGGAATAATTAATAGAGTATATATTAATTATTATAAGCGTAAAGGTTATACTTATTATAAGTATAATTAATTGAAGTAATTTAACATTTTAATAGCTTGAGTTATTATATTTTCGTAAAGGTTATATATAATATTTGAATATTCGATTTGTAAACTATTTATATGTGGACCTTGGATTTAATAGTTCTAATTTAATTGAACAGGTTATAAGTAGTAATGTGGTGAGAAATGAGTAAGTGATGAGAATAATGATAAGCTTAAGATTGAGCTTATGAGAGATGCCTTGTGTGGCACAATAATAGATTCAGTAATGAATTGACTAATTTAATGATGGAGGAATTATTAATTAAACAATTAATCTAAATTAATTGTTAATTGTTATTATGATAGTATGTTAAATTATTATGGCTAGTGATAGTATAATAATAAGGAAATCGATTATAAGTATAATCGGATTTGTGATGAGATAAATTGTCTTATAATATTAATTATTGTTATGAACAATATACTATTATCAATATGATGATTAATGAGTAAATGATTTATAAATATAAAAAGATTTATATTTATTTAACGTGATAATAAATCATATAAAGTGTTAATCAATTAGTGTGGGAATTATAATTCCATGGATTAATGAGAAATGGATTAATTAATATTATTATTTATTATATTCTTCTATATGCAAGCATGCGAATAAAATGTATAGCGTATAGTAACTAACTATATATTATATGAAGTGTGAAGTGTAGTGCAACTATATTTTATAGCGTGGTGCAATAATTATGTGACTATACTATATATAGAGACCATGTATCAAGACTAATTAAACTACGTGAGTTACATAACATTATCGCTTATGTAACATGATAAGGATTTCAATAATTTAATTTAATACATCATGAGGTATGTGACAATATGAGATGGGTGGATACATTAGGGTGTACATATGTGTTTGTGTATATGTACATATGACTTATATAAATGTGTCAATATTAAGTAAATCTAATGTGAATTATAATGTCCAAAGGGATATAACCTAAGTGTACAATTATACATTGATGTAGGAATATATGTAATATACATATGTATGTTGCACAAAGGAATATAATGCTGAGTTTATTAAGCCTTGTCCCATAATGAGAGGCACATTTTCTTCTCACGTGAACTCTAGAAGCTAGCTACTCTACCACTATTTCTCTCAAACTCAGCAATAATCTAGCTAATGAGTGTAAGGGGAGTGGGATTCATGATTGAATCCACCCACTCTCAACCACTCTCCCTTAACCATTGTGCATTCTTGAAATCTTTTGGTTTGGTTTGGAAGGTAAGAGCATTGTCTGTGTATCAATTGGCTTATAAATATAGCCTCCCTTCCTCTCATTTTCTTTTGCTGAGAATTCTGTGAAGTAAGGCTAGTAAATATAGCATTATTATGAGTAAGTTACTGTGAAAGTTATCAGCGAGGGAGAATTTGTTTAGCAGCAAGTTAATTTCCCTTTTTGCAGAGGTATATTTCCTATTCTTGATTCTTCAATGTCAACTTCTTAATTTTACTAAAAAAGATGTTAAGTTGATTTGGAAAATGTTGTTAACTGCTATATAAGATTGTAAACATGTTAGTTATGTAATATGGCTGGTGTAGAATCGAATTGATAAGAAAATTTTGAGTTTGGGCTAAGTTCTGCCGAAGCAGAGCAGTCACTGTCTCTGGCCGGCCAGTGGCGCAGCTGCGCCAGTTTTGTACTGGCCAGCAGCGCAGCTGCGCCAGTACCAGACTTGAGTTGGGCAAGGCCCTGCGCAGCTGCGCCAGTTTTGAACTGGGGCTCTACGCAGCTGCGCCGGGACCAGTTTCTGGGTTTTGTTTTCTGTTGCAGGTTCTGTTATATGCTAGCATAAGTTATATAATTATAACAAGCATGTGGACATAGATAACATACATATATGATTACCTTGATATGAAATGAGCATGTGTAACGATATTAGTGTACACGATTGATGAAAAACTTATAGTTTTAAACTTAAATTTATAGTTTTAAATATGAACGTTGACACATACGTGAGACGTGAACATTCTGATCTTGTGAAGATGTTAACATACTTTAACTACAAATGATAAGAACTTTAAAGTTGTCTTGTATGTGTTGAATTGTATCGTTCAAGTTTAAAATGATTTCAAAGGCGAACTTGAATATGTTTTCAAATCAAGTTGCATTAAGTATGAGTAGCTAGATTCTAAAGATTTAAGATGCCATGTTTGTGTTTATTACGTCTCTAAATATGATTCGTATACGATTGGATATATTGACAACTAACCAAGCATGAGTTCGAGCATGTTTTAAAGTGATAAACGAAGCATGTTTTTAAACTAATAACTATGATAGTTACATGTATGAAGAATGAATATTCATAAACATGAGTTACATGAATACTTTATATGTTTAAAGAACTAGCATGATAAACTTTGTGATGTTCACGACCTCGAGTGGCCTTAAATTGTTGAAATGTTGACTTAGAACCTATATCGTGTAAATTGAACGTGAAAAGGGTTGAATGAGCATGAAAGTATCCTTTAATATGAATACATGCTATGTAGGACCATATGTTAATACTTGAATCCAACTTCGATGGTTAATAGCGTATATTTGCTTTGTTATGGTCTTATGTGTTAGTAATGACAAATGAGAATGATTAACTCAAAAGATGGACTACACTAGCTATATGTAAATAGATTAGTGGTAGACAGGTATATGTATATGAAGAATGTTAGTAAGTACGTATGGTTAAAGTATACGTATACTTACATAGTTATTCTAACAACACGATAAGAAAGTGAAACGAAGGTTCTAAGAAACAAGTTAGACAACAATGTAACCTTTGTTATTACATTGACAATGTGTGATGCATATAACTGATGAGTGTGATCTCTATGGTTAATATAACTGTGTAGGATTACACAAAGTGCAGAGATTCTTAAGCAGTTAAGTCGTAGTTGTTAAACTACAAATCAGGCAAGTCTTTCAGTTCCTATTTGATATATGAATTCAATAACTGTTAGTTGAATTATATTATGCTGTGATAATGTGAACTTATATATGAACTGTATATGAGATATAAATGAGATTGAAAGTTGATCTTTGATGATATACTTGTTATGTGAAAAGTAACATGCGTAGTAAATATAAACTGTTTATAAATGCATGAACTGAGTATGATGTTATATGCTATGTGATGCATGAGGACTGTTAGAATTGCTGAGCTGTCGAGCTCACTCTTGCAAATAACCACTTTTGCAGGTTAAGGATTCACGGTAAAGATTTCGTGCTTCTTGATTGATAAAGATAGATAGTATCGCATTGAAGAATATTACTTAGAATATTGTCTGGACCATGTTTAGATTCTAGATGATGTACTCGATAGTTGCTTACACTATTTAATACTTGTTGTATTGTAAGAATGTATTAATTAATACATAGAGGATATCGAGTTGAGTTGTTAATGTTTATACGATAACTCAGATAAGAAGGAATCATATTATATGGTTGATTCAAGATTTGTAATCGGTATCAAAGTTATGAAATCAATAAAAGATTTTATTCAAGGAGGATTGAAAAAGTTTAAATTATTCCGCATTTTAGTAACATCGAATATGATGTAAAGACGAGATCTTGGATATGAATAGAATTTATATTCTAAATTGTAATAAAGCAAGTTGTATTCTTTTAGTAACAAATAAAAGATATAATAATTTGGCGATAATAGTATCGTGACTGCACCGAATCCGAGGTTTCGAAGGAACGTGGATTTGGGGGCGTCACAGAATTGCTCTTTTTGATGCTAATCAAACAAGAACGAAGTTATAGGACTCCTAATCACCTCTTTCTTTGACAATTTTAGAACACCAATGAAACAATATGGTCTCCCTAAATGAAGACTTGTGTGAGATGTACGCATGGTTTTGAACGCCACAGTTGAGGGTTTCTATTTTTAACGCTAATCAAAGTAGAACGAAATAATACAACTCTTAATCTCCTATTTCTTTGTAAATTTGATATAACCAATGAAACAATATGAAGGTCTCCCTAAATGAAGACTTGTGTGAGATCTACGCATCGTTTTGGACGCGATATTGATTGGATTGCTCCTTTTGATGCTAATTTCAACTAGAACGAAGTAATATGACTCATAATCACCTATATTTTTATAATTTATGAGAACTAATGAAACAACAAGAAGGTCTCCCTAAACAAAGACTTCTGTGAGATGTAGGGATCGTTTTGAAGGCGCTAGTGATAGGATTGCTCCATTTAATGCTAATCTAAATAGAAAGAAGTCATAGAACTCATAATCACCTATTTCTTTAATAATTTGAGGGAACCAATGAAACAATAAGAAGTTCTCCCCTAAATCAAGACTTGTGTGAGATGTGCACATCGTTTTTAACGCGATAGTCATGGAATGCTCCTTTTGATGCTAATCAAATTTGAACAAAGTAATAGGACTCATAATCATCGCTTTCTTTGATAATTTTAGAGAACCAATGAAACTATAAGAAATTCTCTTTAAATAAAGACTTGTGTGAGAGGTACGCATCGTTTTAAACGCGATAGTCATGGGATTGCTCCTTTTGATGCTAATCAAACTAGAACGAAGTTATAGGACTCCTAATCACCTCTTTCTTTGATAATTTTAGAGCACCAATGAAATAATAAGAAGGTCTCCCTAAATTAAGACTTGTGTGAGATGTACGCATGGTTGTGAACGTGATAGTCATGGCTTTCTCCTTTTGACGCTAATCAAAGTACAACGAAGTAATACAACTTTTAATCACCTCTTTCTTTGTAAATTTGAAACAACCAATGGAACAATATGAAGGTCTCCCTAAATGAAGATTTGTGTGAGATCCACGCTTCGTTTTGGACGTGATAGTGATGGGATTGCTCATTTTTATTCTAATTTCAACCAGAACGAAGTAATAGGACTCATAATCACCTATATTTTTACAATTTGAGAGAACTAATGAAACAATAAGAAGGTCTTCCTAAATGAAGACTTGTGTGAGATGTACGGATCGTTTTGAAGGTACTAGTGATAGGATTGCTCATTTTGATGCAAATCAAACTAGAACGTAGTCATAGGACCCTTGACAGATTGACTCAATTTGGGGTTGATATTAACCCTAGCTGTGTGCTTTGTTCGAATGTTAGTGAAACTTTCAACCATTTATTTTTTGAATGCTCCTTCTCCTTTCAGATTTTGGTTGCTGTCCATATGCATTGCGGGTGGAGAGGGTTCTGTAGGAGTTGGGTTTCTATCATTGGCTTCATCTCTAGCTCTTCCTGCAAAAATATTCACCACAGTCTTCTCCATCTTGGGTTTGCTTTCGTGGTCTATAGAATCTGGGCTGAAAGAAATGCTAGGATTTTCTCTCATGTCTCCACCCCTGCTCGAATTATCATTAGAGATATTATTAATTTAATTAAGTGTGGTCTTCATTCAAATGCTAAATTTCAAAAAATTAAGTCAAGATTCTGTTACAGATCTCTTGTGTTGTAACTGTGCTGTCCTGTGATTGCTCTGTGATTGCTCTGGAGTGGTGGGTTTGGTTCTTATGGTGCGTCTGTGTTCTGTTGCCTTGTTTCCTATTTCTTGGCATCATGATTTGGTTGCCTTGGCTGGGATTCCTTGCTGTCAGCCTGCACTGCGGTTTGCCTTGCGCTGCCGTGCTTCGTGATGATGCAGCCTCTTGCAGTTGGGAATGGATCTGCTTCTTTTGGCTCGTGGCAGCAGCTGCTAGTTTTCATGCTAATGGGCTGATTCTGTTATGGCTGGGGCAGCTGCTAGTCATTCTTTCTTCCTTTCCTCCTGCTGTTGTTCTGGTCCTGGGGGTCGTTCTATATGCTGATGGGTTTGTTTGGCTGATGAACTGCTAGTTTTGTCGTCTGGTTTGGCCTGTTTTGGCCTGGGTTTACTGCTGGATTTGACCTTATGCAGGTTTTGTTGCGGTTGGTTTTGTAAACTAGTTTTGCCTTAGCTCTGCATGCTGGCCTCGGTAGGTCTACTAGCTGCTGCAGTCAGTGGTTGCTGAAATGAATGGGTTACCACTGCTGTTGTCTGCTGCGGCAGGTTTGTTGCTACACTGTCTGCAGGTTTGGTTTCTGACAAATTACAGGAATTTGGCCTGCTTGATTTGTTCATTTTCAGCATGATTCACTGCTTTGATGTTAGCTTTTCTGCCAGTTTCTGCTGTGCTTTTCTGCCAGTTTCTGGTTGCTTGGCTGCTTGGTTTGCTGGGGTTCAACTGGGGTTTTTATGCTGCTACTGGTCTGTCTTTTTCCTGCAATTTCTGCTGCTGCTATCGGTTATGTGGCTTCTTGTGGTCTGCTGCTGTGACTGCAGTTCCCTTATTTTTTTTCTATTTTTGGTGTATCCCCTTTTTCTTGGGCTGATGCTGTGCTGCTATTGTCCCCTGATGTCTCCTGATTAGCTACTGCTGATGTCACCTCTGGTCTGCTGCTCTGCTTTCTACAGCTGGCTCTGGATTTTTGTGTGCTATTCTTGTGTTTTCTGCAAGTTGTTGTTAAGAAGCCTGTTGCTGGTCTTGACTTGCTGCTACTAGAATAGGGTTGCTGCCTTTGGGTTTTTCTTGCTTTTTTCTTTTGCTCGTCTGCTTTTTATGCTGTTAATTGGCTGCAGTGGTCTGCTCTCCTTTAGCTGATGTGTTCTTGCAATTTGCGTTTTGGCTTTGTTTACTTGTCTCTGCTGTTCCGTTTTCTTCTCTGGTCTGCTAGTTTGGTGGCCTGCTTTGTGCTGCTGCTGCTTTGGTCCTTGATCATGCTGGTTTTCTATTGCTGTGTTTTGTCAAGTTTGCTGCAGTGGTCTACACGGTCTTTTGTTGCTACGGGGTCTTTCTGCTGCACCTCGTAGCTGCTATGTGCCTTGTTGTTGTGGTCTACTGCTTTGAAACTTGGTTGTTGCTGGTTCTGGTTTGCTGCTGCGAGTCTTGTACCATTGCTGTTCTTCTGTTGTTGTTCTTGTTTTGGCCTAAACAGTCTTTTATCAGATTTGTTGGGCGTTTGCCTTGTTATCCTATATCGTCTTGACATCATAGGGCATGTCCTATGAGGTCTATGCTATATTCTGATTGGGGCTCCCCATGAGTTTTGTATCCTCATTTTCTTTTAATACAGTCTAATTTTAGCAAAAAAAAACATCTTTCATTGACAATTTGAGAAAACTAATGAAGCAATACGAAGGTCTTCCTAAATCAAGACTTGTGTGAGATGTACTACGCATCGTTTTGAATGCGATAGTCATGGGATTGCTCATTTTGATGATAATCATATTAGAACGAAGTAATAGAACTCCTAATCACCTCTTTCTTTGACAATTTTAGAGAACTAATGAAACAATAAGAAGGTCTCCTTAGACTTGTGTGAGATGTACGCATGGTTTTGAACGCGATAGTCATGGAATTGCTCCTTTTGATGCTAATCAAACAAGAACGAAGTTATAGGACTCCTAATCACCTCTTTCTTTGACAATTTTAGAACACCGATGAAACAATAAGGTCTCCCTAAATGAAGACTTGTGTGAGATGTACGCATGATTTTGAATGCCACAGATGAGGGTTTCTCTTTTTAACGCTAACCAAAGTAGAACGAAATAATACAACTCTTAATCTCCTATTTCTTTGTAAATTTGATATAACCAATGAAACAATATGAAGGTCTCCTAAATGAAGACTTGTGTGAGATCTACGCATTGTTTTGGACGCGATATTGATTGGATTGCTCCTTTTAATGCTAATTTCAACTAGAACGAAGTAATATGACTCATAATCACCTATATTTTGATAATTTATGAGAACTAATGAAACAACAAGAAGGTCTCCCTAAACAAAGACTTCTGTGAGATGTAGGGATCATTTTGAAGGCGCTAGTGATAGGATTGCTCCATTTAATGCTAATCTAAATAGAAAGAAGTCATAAGATTCATAATCACCTCTTTCTTTGATAATTTGAGGGAACAAATGATACAAAAAGAAGTTCTCCCCTAAATCAAGAATTGTGTGAGATGTACACAGCGTTTTTAACGCGATAGTCATGGAATGCTCCTTTTGATACTAATCAAATTAGAACGAAGTAATAGGACTCATAATCATCTCTTTCTTTGATAATTTTAGAGAACCAATGAAACTATAAGAAATTCTCTTTAAATAAAGACTTGTGTGAGATGTACACATCGTTTTGAACGCGATAGTCATGGGATTGCTCCTTTTAATCCTAATCAAACTAGAACGAAGTTGTAGGACTCCTAATCACCTCTTTCTTTGTCAATTTTAGAGCACCAATGAAGACTTGTGTGAGATGTACGCATGGTTTTGAACGTGATAGTCATGGGTTTCTCCTTTTGACCCTAATCAAAGTGGAACGAAGTAATACAACTCTTAATCACCTCTTTCTTTGTAAATTTGAAACAACCAATGGAACAATATGAAGGTCTCCCTAAATGAAGATTTGTGTGAGATCTACGCATCGTTTTGGACGCGATAGTGATGGGATTGCTCATTTTGATTCTAATTTCAACTAGAACAAAGTAATAGTACTCAAAATCACATATATTTTTACAATTTGAGAGAACTAATGAAACAATAAGAAGGTCTTCCTAAATGAAGACTTGAGTGAGATGTACGGATCGTTTTGAAGGCACTAGTGATAGGATTGCTCCTTTTGATCCAAATCAAACTAGAACGAAGTCATAGGACTCATAAAAACCTCTTTCATTGACAATTTGAGAAAACCAATGAAGCAATAAGAAGGTCTTCCAAAATCAAGACTTGTGTGAGATGTACTACGCATCGTTTTTAACGCGATAGTCATGGGATTGCTCCTTTTGATGCTAATCATATTAGAACGAAGTAATAGAACTCCTAATCACCTCTTTCATTGACAATTTTAGAGAACCAATGAAACAATAAGAAGGTCTACTTAAATGAAGGCTTATGTGAAATGTACGCATGGTTTTGAACGCGATAGTCATGGAATTGCTTCTTTTGATGCTAATCATACAATAACGAAGTTATAGGACTCCTAATCAACTCTTTCTTTGACAATTTTAAAACACCAATGAAACAATAAGGTCTCCCTAAATGAAGACTTGTGTGAGATGTACGCATGGTTTTGAACGCCACAGATGAGGGTTTCTCCTTTTAACGCTAATCAAAGTAGAACGAAATAATACAACTCTTAATCTCCTATTTCTTTGTAAATTTGATACAACCATTGAAACAATATGAAGGTCTCCCTAAATGAAGACTTGTGTGAGATCTACGCATCGTTTTGGACGCGATATTGATTGGATTGCTCCTTTTGATGCTAATTTCAACTAGAACGAAGTAATATGACTCATAATCACCTATATTTTGACTATTTTTGAGAACTAATGAAACAACAAGAAGGTCTCCCTAAATGAAGACTTGTGTGAGATGTACGGATCGTTTTGAAGGCGCTAGTGATAGGATTGCTCCATTTAATGCTAATCTAAATAGAAAGAAGTCATAGGACTCATAATCACTTCTTCTTTGATAATTTGAGGGAACCAATGAAACAATAAGAAGTTCTCCCCTAAATCAAGACTTGTGTGAGATGTACACATCATTTTTAATGCGATAGTCATGGAATGCTCCATTTGATGCTAATCAAATTCGAATGAAGTAATAGGACTCATAATCATCTCTTTCTTTGATAATTTTAGAGAACCAATGAAACTATAAGAAATTCTCTTTAAATAAAGACTTGTGTGAGATGTACGCATCGTTTTGAACGCGATAGTCATGGGATTGCTCCTTTTAATGCTAATCAAACTAGAACAAAGTTATAGGACTTCTAATCACCTTTTTCTTTGACAATTTTAGAGCACCAGTGAAATAATATGAAAGGTCTCCCTAAATTGAAGACTTGTGTGAGATGTAAGCATGGTTTTGAACGTGATAGTCATTGGTTTCTCCTTTTGACCTTAATCAAAGTAGAACGAAGTAATACAACTCTTAATCACCTCTTTCTTTGTAAATTTGAAACAACCAATAGAACAATATGAAGGTCTCCCTAAATGAAGATTTGTGTGAGATCTACGCATCGTTTTGGACGCGATAGTGATGGGATTGCTCATTTTGATTCTAATTTCAACTAAAACGAAGTAATAGGGCTCATAATCACCTATATTTTTATAATTTTAGAGAACTAATGAAACAATAAGAAGGTCTTCCTAAATGAAGACTTGTGTGAGATGTACGGATCGTTTTGAAGGCACTAGTGATAGGATTGCTTATTTTGATGCAAATCAAACTAGAACGAAGTCATAGGACTCATAAAAACCACTTTCATTGACAATTTGAGAAAACCTATGAAGCAATAAGAAGTTCTTCTTAAATCAAGACTTGTGTGAGATGTACTACGCATCATTTTTAACGCGATAGTCATGGGATTGCTCCTTTTGATGCTAATCATATTAGAATGAAGTAATAGAACTCCTAATCACCACTTTCTTTGATAATTTTAGAGAACCAATGAAATAATAAGAAGGTCTCCTTAAATGAAACTTGTGTGAGATGTACGCATGGTTTTGAATGCGATAGTCATGGGAACGAAGTTATAGGACTCCTAATCACCTCTTTCTTTCACAATTTTAGAACACCGATGAAACAATAAGGTCTCCCTAAATGAAGACTTGTGTGAGATGTACGCATGGTTTTGAATGCCACAGATGAGGGTTTCTCTTTTTAACGCTAACCAAAGTAGAACGAAATAATACAACTCTTAATCTCTTATTTCTTTGTAATTTTGATATAACCAATGAAACAATATGAAGGTCTCCTAAATGAAGACTTGTGTGAGATCTACGCATCGTTTTGGACGCGATGTTGATTGGATTGCTCCTTTTGATGCTAATTTCAACTAGAACGAAGTAATATAACTCATAATCACCTATATTTTGACAATTTGTGAGAACTAATGAAACAACAAGAAGGTCTCCCTAAATGAAGACTTGTGTGAGATGTACGGATCGTTTTGAAGGCGCTAGTGATAGGATTGCTCCATTTAATGCTAATCTAAATAGAAAGAAGTCATAGGACTCATAATCACATCTTTCTTTGATAATTTGAGGGAACCAATGAAACAATAAGAAGTTCTCCCCTAAATCAAGACTTGTGTGAGATGTACACATCGTTTTTAACGCGATTGTCATGGAATGCTCCTTTTGATGCTAATCAAATTAGAACGAAGTAATAGGACTCATAATCATCTCTTTCTTTGATAATTTTAGAGAACCAATGAAACTATAAGAAATTCTCTTTAAATAAAGACTTGTGTGAGATGTGCGCATCGTTTTGAACGTGATAGTCATGGGATTGCTTCTTCTGATGCTTAACAAACTAGAACGATGTTATAGGACTCCTAATCACCTCTTTCTTTGACAATTTTAGAGCACCAATGAAATAATAAGTGTTGGGTTTGTACGTAACGTAATCATGCAATCAAATCACATAAATAGGGCGGAAGCGTAAAAAACTAGGTTTTCAAAAATTTATACAAACCCATTACCATCATCATTCTTGTGCATCAATTATCAGTGAATGAAAAAGGAGAAAAACAGAATTATACCTTTGAAAATCCAAGCTTCCTCAGGTACAAGTTCTACTCCTTTGATTCCTCTGTAGTGGCTCCTTCCCTTGATCAATGTCAGACACCCAAATGTTTGGCCTCTAACGGTGATCCACCAAGGAAGATGAAGAACTCAGTAAGATGGGTTATTGGCTTAACCCTTGTTTCTATCTCTATAGAATATGTGTACTCCCAACTCTTGAAAAATTCACGTACCTTATTTCTGATATAAGACTCTCTTATATAGATATTAGGTTAACCCTCCTAATCCAATTAGAATAGGGTTTTATTTAATTAATTAATTAAATACTTTTAATTAATTTATATCCTAATATTTATTAGGATTGAGAGAGAGTACTGATATTATATTAATTCCTAAACTCCTTTAGAATTAAATTAATAATAATAATAATAATATTAATAAGACTCCTCTTATTAATTTATATTTAATATTTCTAAAATATTAAATAATAAACATTAAGCTATTTAATTTATTCTATCATCATACATTAAATTAATTATACTTAATGCATTATTACTATCATGCCATTTTCTTCTTAAATAATTCTTCTTCCTTTTATGGTGTGACCCTTTAGGTTCTCCATATTAAACCGGTTGTGAATAAATCAATTAGAACAATTCTAATCTTATTTAAATAAACAAATTAAACTAATAATCTATTTAAATAAATAACATTTATTCTACAATAGGGATAAGCTTCCCTAGCGATCAACGACTTTCCAGATAATATAGATTTCAACATTAATCATAAAAGAACCTGTGAGTTAATAGTTACTGTACAATTCAATCCTTCCACCATACAATGTCCCAATTAAATATAAGACATGGATTTACTGTCAAGTCTTAATTTATTTAATTATATGTATTTCGATTAGAAAATGCACAACTCCAAATAATGCAAATTAGAAACCTCTTTCTAATTTCATTCTACCTTGGCCAAGGATTCATGGGTTGTCATTTAACGAATCACGTAGGACATATCTCCTCTTTTACTAGAGGTGGTAGATTCTTTATTGATCATTCATTATCTCCATATGTAACTCAATACACCCAAGCATACCCTATATATGCCTTAAAAGGCCTTAAAGAATTAGTCAAAGTATAATTTGTTACATACAAGATACTATGATGATCTCAAGTCTAAGGATCACATGTACTACTATCACATTAGGAATTCCTATTGACAGGCGAGTAAAACTCCATTAGGTATTCCATAGCGAGTCACGTTCAGTGAACTTATTCTCCAATAAGCACCTACATACTTGCTTTAGTGTCTCCACACAAATGACCATGAGATCAGTCATTCTCATCCAATGAGCAAGCAACATATGTACCAATCTATCCGAATTTACTAATCCCCATTTTAGTAATCCCACAATTGGGAACTATTTTAGTTTTTAAGCTTTCTAAGAATTTAGATCTCATTATCATGATCTCATCATGATTCTAAAAGCATTGCTTAAAACTATGGGTTATTTACATATTATAAAAACAGCACCATGTAGATAATTATATGCCTTAAATGAATATTTTATTAATAAATAAATAAGATTGTTTACAAAGTATGTGCTTTATCATCATACATGATTGGCTTGTATGCACACTACTATCAATCTCCCACTTGCACTAAAGCCAATCGTCATGGTATCTCATACCCATCTTCTCTAAGTGACGATCAAACTGCTGTTGTGTTAAAGCTTTAGTAAATGGATCTGCAATGTTGTCTTGAGAGTCTACACGCTCCAAGGTGACGTCTCCTCTTTCAATGATCTCCCTGATCAAGTGAAATCGCCGTAACACGTGTTTAGATTTCTGATGAGACCTGGGTTCCTTAGCCTGTGCAACCGCTCCGGTGTTGTCACAGTATACGGGAACTGCTTCTCCAATGCTAGGAACCACACCAAGTTCAGTTATGAACTTCTTCATCCAAACAGCTTCCTTTGCAGCTTCACTTGCAGCTATATACTCTGCCTCTGTCACTGAATCAGCAACCGTTTGCTGCTTGGAACTCTTCCAACTCACTGCACCTCCGTTCAAGGTAAACACATACCCTGAAACAGATTTACTGTCATCTTGGTCTGTTTGAAAACTTGAGTCCGTGAATCCCTCGAGTTTTAATTCAGACCCACCGTAGACAAGAAAAATATCTTTAGTCCTTCTCAAGTACTTTAGGATATTTTTCACTGCCTTCCAGTGCTCTTCTCCTGGATTCGACTGGTATCTGCTTGTTACACTAAGTGCGTGAGCAACATCCGGTCTAGTACATATCATACCGTACATGATAGATCCTATTGCAGAAGCATAAGGGATCTTACTCATACGGTCTCTCTCCTCATGTGTCTTTGGGGCCTGTTTCTTGGAGAGATTTATTCCATGGCTCATCGGCATGAGACCTCTTTTGGAATCTTCCATGCTAAACCTCTTTAGCATCGTATCAATGTACGTTCCTTGGGATAAGCCGAGCATCCTTTTAGATCTATCTCTATAGATCTTTATCCCCAAAATATAGGATGCTTCACCCAAGTCCTTCATGGAGAAGTTTTTAGATAACCAGATTTTAATGGATTGTAACATAGGAATGTCATTCCCTATCAGTAATATATCATCAACATATAATACAAGGAATGATACTGCGCTCCCACTAACCTTCTTGTATACACATGGTTCATCCTCATTTTTGATAAAATCAAACTCTTTGATTGTCTCATCAAAACGAATGTTCCATCTACGAGAAGCTTGCTTTAACCCATAAATGGATCGTTGTAGCTTACAGACTTGATTTGTTCCAACTTTTGAAATAAATCCCTCTGGCTGTGTCTTATACACATCCTCCTCAAGTTTTCCAATGAGGAAGGCCGTTTTCACGTCCATCTGCCAGATCTCATTGTCGTTGTAAGCTGCAATCGCAAGCAAAATCCGAATGGACTTGAGCATGGCTACTGGTGAGAAGGTTTCATCATAGTCAACTCCTTGTCTTTGTTTGAAACCTTTTGCAACCAGTCGGGCCTTATAGGTCTCTACCTTTCCGTCTGCTCCAGTCTTTTTCTTAAAAACCCATTTACACCCAATAGGTTTAATACCTTCAGGTGGTGAAACCAAAGACCATACTTGTTTTCATACATGGAGTCCATTTCGGATTTCATGGCTTCAAGCCATTTCCCTGAGTCTTTATTACTCATAGCATGTTCGTAATTCAATGGATCATCATCATTCATGATGTGTACCTCATCGTCATCCTCTATAACGAATCCATACCTCTCAGGTATCTTCGGTACTCTTCCAGATTTACGAACAGGGTGTGGTACAGTAGGTTCTTCTACTTGGTTAGGTACCTGACTTTGGTCCGTGGTAACTTGTGGTTCTTGAACTTCTTCAAGATATATCTTGCTCCCACTGACCCCTTCATGGATAAACTCTTTCTCCAAGAAGGTAGCATGTTTCGCAACAAACACCTTTTGATCAGTTGGATGATAGAAATAATACCCTACTGTTTCTTTAGGGAATCCCACAAATCTACACTTATCGGATTTAGTCTGTAGCTTATCATTTTCAAACTTTTTGACATAAGCTGGACAACCCCAAGTCTTAACATGCTTAAGATTTGGTTTCCTCCCTTTCCACATCTCATATGGAGTCTTTGGGGCGGATTTGGTAGGTACCTTGTTAAGTAGGTATGCAGCCGTTTCTAGGACATATCCCCAGAAGGAAATTGGAAGGTCGGTAAAACTCATCATGGATCGAACCATGTCCAACAGTGTTCGATTTCTCTTTTCAGATACTCCATTTAACTGTGGTGTAACTGGAGGAGTCCATTGTGAGATTATACCATTTTCTCTGAGACAATTGAGAAACTCACTGCTTAAGTATTCTCCACCTCGATCTGATCGAAGTATCTTAATACTCTTGCCCGTTTGTTTCTCTACTTCATTTCTGAACTCTTTGAACTTTTCAAATGATTCTGATTTGTATTTCATTAAATACACATATCCAAATCTTGAGTGATCATCAGTGAAAGTAATAAAATAAGAATACCCACCCCGTGCACTTGTTGTCATAGGTCCACAAATGTCTGTGTGAATCAATGCCAACCACTCTGTAACTCTCTCTCCTTTTCCACTAAAAGGAGATTTAGTCAATTTACCCATGAGACAAGATTCACAAGTTGGATATGATTCATAATCAGATAGCTCGAGGAGCCCATCTTTATACAACTTGGATAATCTTGTTTCATTGATATGACCGAGTCTACAGTGCCACATGTAGGTATAATTAATATCATCTCTTTTCCTTTTCTTAATTAGTTCAATTTGAAATATATTTTCTTGTAAGTCAAGTGTATAAAGTCCATTTCGCAAATTTCCAATACCATATAAAACATCGTCTTTATAAATAGAACAACCATTGTTCTTTATAATAACGTCAAAACCTTCCATATCCAATACAGAAATTGAAATAATGTTTTTAATAATATTCGGAACATAATAACAATTATTAAGATAAATGGATTTGCCCGAAGGCATTGCTAAACAATAAGTTCCTACAGCTAATGCAGCAACTTTTGCTCCATTTCCCACTCGTAGGATCACCTCATCTTTGTTCAGCTTTCTACTTCTGACCAGTCCCTGCACAGTATTACATATGTGAGAACCACAGCCGGTATCCAATACCCAAGTAGAATTATGACTTTCAGAAAAATTAATTTCAATTATAAACAAACCTTGATTGGAAGTCGAAGCTTCTCCAAGCTTCTTCTCTGCTAGAAACTTCTTGCAGTTCCTCTTCCAATGTCCCGGCTCATTGCAATGAAAGCACATTCCTTTAGCTGGTTCAGGTTTCTTTTGCTCCTTTTCTTTCCCTTTTCCCTTAGCCTTCTTAGATTTTTTCTTTTCAGAAGACACCTTGGGCCTCTTCCTTTTATTGGAAGAATCCACCATCAAGACATGGTTCTTCTTGGATGAGAAGTGACCTTCTGTAGTTTTCAGCATGTTAAGCAGCTCAGGTAAGCTGACATCTAGCTTATTCATGTGAAAATTAACCACAAACTGCGAGAAGGTCTCAGGGAGTGACTGCAAGACCAAGTCTTGACTCAACTCCCCATCCATGACGAACCCAAGTTGTCCAAGGCGTTCAATCAAATTGATTACCTTCAGAACATGAGTCTCGACGGCAGTGCCCTCGGTCATCCGAGATCGGAAGAGCTCCTTAGATATCTCATATCTAGCAGTCCTACTCTGTTCACCATATAACTCCTTGAGGTGAAGCAGCATAGCAGGAGCATCCATTTTTTCGTGCTGACGTTGAAGCTCGTTATTCATGGATGCGAGCATGATGCATTGAGCCACAGATGCATCATCTTGCCACTTATTGAAAGTGGCAATCTCTTCCTCAGAAGCTATTTCTGAAATAGATTCAGGGATAGTGGAATTTAGGACATAAGAAATCTTTTCAGCAGTGAGAACAATTCTCAGATTTCTTAGCCAGTCCTCATAATTCGGGCCGGTAAGTTTATTTGCATCAAGTATGCTTCGTAGTGAGATTAGTGATTTTGACATTTTTAAAATTCTGCATGTGAAAAGACAACATTTTAGCAAACATTCATTTTATTAACTTTGCATACCAAAATAAATTTAGGTCTTTATTTTAAATTGGTATCTCCCACCATTTTCATCAAACTATATTACCCTCACTCATATAGTTCGGCAACATCTAATTAAAGATTTGCTAGTGAGATTAAGGATCCCATTTCAAATGTATATAACCTTGTGGATAGCACAACAAGCGATATACAAATAAATAGGTAGACAACTCTTGTCAATTACATCACCATGTAACTCCTTTTATTTTGCCTCTTAAATCATAATGGTCATGTATGTGCACATCCGAACTAAAATGATTTAAGTTAAGTCCAGCCTAGCACTTCCATAAATTCAAAAAAGAAAAATTTTCGTCCTTGTGGATAGCACAACAAGACTAGATCGTTTAATTTTCTTGATAAGCATCAAATGTGATTAATTAACATCTTAAATATTCAATACTCGTCTTGTGGATAGCACAACAAACTCATATTAAATATTTAATACTCTATTAACTAATCATGCTAGAAGGCGACGTTCGATATTCTAAATATCATTTGAACGCTTCAGACTTAATAATATTTCTTTGAGGGATTTGTTATTATTTGTCTCATCTTTTTAAGCGCGCATGCACATATATATATAAAATACGCGTCATTTTATTAAACATGCGAAGCATATTTGTATAAAATATAATATATATATAATATTTAATTTAAATATAACTATTACATTTAAACACTGGCTCCATACAAATGAGTCTTCACGCGTTCCTTGCTCCTTGGTCTCCAATTTCTTCAAAATAATTCTAACTATCTCTATTACATTAACTATTTAAAATTAAATAGAAACCTTGATCAGCAGTCAAGGGGAAGTACATAGAAAGGAGATAGAATTTATATCGAGAATAAAACTAGAGAAGACGAGGTACGCAGACCCCATTTTATAAAACCCATTCATTCAAGCATTCAACCAAAATAAAATCCAATCACATTGGTCATAGTCCATAATCAATCCCTTTTATTACCATACATATCATCATATGTATCAATAAAACTTATTCATCTCATGAAAATAAATTCATTCCATATATGTATTAATATCAGTTAATGGGCAAAAGTTTGCTAAACTTTGTTTTTGGAAAAATAAACTCCTTTATTTCATTCAAAAACAATTCCAAATTAAACTCTTTAATTTTAGCAATTCTGAAATCTCATTTCATATAAAATAAACATCTTTATTTTAAACCTTTATTAATTAAATAAACCATTCATTTAATTAAATAAAAAAAATCAGTTCCTGTCCAGTGGCGCAGCTGCGCCAAGAATGTAAAGGGAACTGGCGCAGCTGCGCAGCATGAAAACCAGGAACAGCACCCGGCGCAGCTGCGCAGCAATATTGCCTTGTACCGGCGCAGCTTCTTTGAATCTGAAAAATTTTTGTTGCCCAGAACTCGATCCAATCGCATATCATACATGTATGGAATCACATAGACTGATAATTAGCACAAGATTGGCTCTGATACCACTGTTGGGTTTGTAGGTAACGCAATCATGCAATCAAATCTCATAAATAGGACGGAAGCGTAAAAAACAAGGTTTTCAAAAATTTATACAAACCCATTACCATGATCATTCTTGTGCATCAATTATCAGTGAATGAAAAAGGAAAAAAACAGAATTATACCTTTGAAGATCCAAGCTTCCTCAGGTACAAGTTCTACTCCTTTGATTCCTCTGTAGTGGCTCCTTTCCTTGATCAATGTCAGCCACCCAAATGTTTGGCCTCTAACGGTGATCCACCAAGGAAGATGAAGAACTCAGTAAGATGGGTTATTGGCTTAACCCTTGTTTCTATCTCTATAGAATATGTGTACTCCCAACTCTTGAAAAATTCACGTACCTTATTTCTGATATAAGACTCTCTTATATAGATATTAGGTTAACCCTCCTAATCCAATTAGAATAGGATTTTATTTAATTAATTAATTAAATACTTTTAATTAATTTATATCCTAATCTTTATTAGGATTGAGAGAGAGTACTGATATTATATTAATTCCTAAACTCCTTTAGAATTAAATTAATAATAATAATAATAATATTAATAAGACTCCTCTTATTAATTTATATTTAATATTTCTAAAATATTAAATAATAAACATTAAGCTATTTAATTTATTCTATCATCATACATTAAATTAATTATACTTAATGCATTATTACTATCATGCCATTTTCTTCTTAAATAATTCTTCTTCCTTTTATGGTGTGACCCTTTAGGTTCTCCATATTAAACCGATTGTGAATAAATCAATTAGAACAATTCTAATCTTATTTAAATAAACAAATTAAACTAATAATCTATTTAAATAAATAACATTTATTCTACAATAGGGATAAGCCTCCCTAGCGATCAACGACTTTCCAGATAATATAGATTTTAACATTAATCATAAAAGAACCTGTGAGTTAATAGTTACCGTACAATTCAATCCTTCCACCTTACAATGTCCCAATTAAATATAAGACATGGATTTACTGTCAAGTCTTAATTTATTTAATTATATGTATTTCGATTAGAAAATGCACAACTCCAAATAATGCAAATTAGAAACCTCTTTCTAATTTCATTCTACCTTGGCCAAGGATTCCTGGGTTGTCATTTAATGAATCACATAGGACATATCTCCTCTTTTATTAGAGGTGGTAGATTCTTTATTGATCATTCATTATCTCCATATGTAAATCATTACACCCAAGCATACCCTATATATGCCTTAAAAGGCCTTAAGGAATTAGTCAAAGTATAATTTGTTACATACAAGATACTATGATGACCTCAAGTCCAAGGATCACATGTACTACTATCACATTAGGAATTCCTATTGACAGGCGAGTAAAACTCCATTAGGTATTCCATAGCAAGTCACGTTCAGTGAACTTATTCTCCAATAAGCACCTACATATTTGCTTTAGTGTCTCCACACAAATGACCATGAGATCAGTCATCCTCATCCAATGAGCAAGCAACATATGTACCAATCTATCCGGATTTACTAATTCCCATTTTAGTAATCCCACAATTGGGAACTATTTTAGTTTTTAAGCTTTCTAAGAATTTAGATCTCATTATCATGATCTCATCATGATTC
Organism: Panax stipuleanatus; assembly: GCA_020205555.1. NCBI lineage: Eukaryota > Viridiplantae > Streptophyta > Magnoliopsida > Apiales > Araliaceae > Panax > Panax stipuleanatus. Next base: position 54,290 of record JAINUT010000222.1, on the reverse strand, counting down.
TAAAAACATTGCTTAAAACTATGGGTTATTTACATATTATAAAAACAACACCATGTAGATAATTATATGCCTTAAATGAATATTTTATTAATAAATAAATAAGATTATTTACAAAGTATGTGCTTTGTCATCATACATGATTGGCTTGTATGCACACTACTATCAATAAGAAGGTCTCCCTAAATGAAGACTTGTGTGAGATGTACGCATGGTTTTGAACTTGATAGTCATGGGTTTCTCATTTTGACGCTAATCAAAGTAGAATGAAGTAATACAACTCTTAATCACCTCTTTCTTACTAAATTTGAAACAACCAATAGAACAATATGAAGGTCTCCCTAAATAAAGATTTGTGTGAGATCTACGCATCGTTTTGGACGCGATAGTAATGGGATTGCTCATTTTGATTCTAATATCAACTAGAACAAAGTAATAGGACTCATAATCACCTATATTTTTATAATTGGAGAGAACTAATGAAAAAATAAGAAGGTCTTCCTAAATGAAGACTTGTGTGAGATATACGGATCGTTTTGAAGGCACTAGTGATAGGATTGCTCCTTTTGATGCAAATAAAACTAGAACAAAGTCATAGGACTCATAAAAACCTCTTTCATTGACAATTTGAGAAAACCAATGATGCCATAAGAAAGTCTTCCTAAATCAAGACTTGTGGCGAGATGTAATACGCATCGTTTTTAACGCGATAGTCATGGGATTGCTCCTTTTGATTCTAATCATATTAGAACGAAGTAATAGAACTCCTAATCACCTCTTTCTTTGATAATTTTAGAGAACCAATGAAACAATAAGAAGGTCTCCTTAATGAAGACTTGTGCGAGATGTACGCATGGTTTTGACGCGATAGTCATGGAATTGCTCCTTTTGATGCTAATCAAACAACAACGAAGTTATAGGACTCCTAATCACCTCTTTCTTTGACAATTTTAGAACACCAATGAAACAATAGGGTCTCCCTAAATGAAGACTTTTTGAGATGTACGCATGGTTTTGAAAGCCACAGATGAGGGTTACTCCTTTTAACGCTAATCAAAGTAGAACGAAATAATACAACTCTTAATCTCCTATTTCTTTGTAAATTTGATACAACCAATGAAACAATATGAAGGTCTCCCTAAATGAAGACTTATGTGAGATCTACGCATCATTTTGGATGCGATATTGATTGGATTGCCTCTTTTGATGCTAATTTCAACTAGAACGAAGTAATAGGACTTATAATCACCTATATTTTGACAATTTGTGAGAACTAATGAAATAACAAGAAGGACTCCCTAAATGAAGACTTGTGTGAGATGTACGGATCGTTTTGAAGGCGCTAGTGATAGGATTGCTCCATTTAATGCTAATCTAAATAGAAAGAAGTCATAGGACTCATAATCACCTCTTTCTTTGATAATTTGAGGGAACCAATGAAATAATAAGAAGTTCTCCCCTAAATCAAGACTTGTGTGAGATGTACACATCGTTTTTAACGCAATAGTCATGGAATGCTTCTTTTAATGCTAATCAAATTAGAACTTAGTAGTAGGACTCATAATCATCTCTTTCCTTGATAATTTTAGAGAACCAATGAAACTATAAGAAATTCTCTTTAAATAAAGACTTGTGTGAGATACACGCATCGTTTTGAACGCGATAGTCATAGGATTGCACCTTTTGATGCTAATCAAACTAGAACGAAGTTATACGGATCGTTTTGAAGGCACTAGTGATAGGATTGCTCCTTTTGATGCAAATCAAACTAGAACGAAGTCATAGGACTCATAAAAACCTCTTTCATTGACAATTTGAGAAAATCAATGAAGCAATAAGAAGGTATTCCTAAATCAAGACTTGTGTGAGATGTACTACGCATCGTTTTTAACGCGATAGTCATGGGATTGCTCCTTTTGATGCTAATCATATTAGAATGAAGTGATAGAACTCCTAATTACCACTTTCTTTGACAATTTTAGAGAACCAATGAAACAATAAGAAGGTCTTTTTAAATGAAGACTTTTGTGAGATGTACGCATGGTTTTGAACGCGATAGTCATGAAATTACTCCTTTTGTTGCTAATCAAACAAGAACGAAGTTATAGGACTCCTAATCACCTCTTTCTTTGACAATTTTAGAACACCAATGAAACAATAAGGTCTCCCTAAATGAAGACTTGTTTGAGATGTACGCATGGTTTTGAACGCCACAGATGAGGGTTACTCCTTTTAACGATAATCAAAGTAGAACGAAATAATACAACTCTTAATCTCCTATTTCTATGTAAATATTATACAACCAATGAAACAACATGAAGGTCTCCCTAAATGAAGACTTGTGTGAGATCTACGCATCGTTTTGGAAGCGATATTGATTGGATTGCTCCTTTTGATGCTAATTTCAACTAGAACGAAGTAATATGACTCATAATCACCTATATTTTGACAATTTGTGAGAACTAATGAAACAAAAAGAAGGTCTCCCTAAATAAAGACTTGTGTGAGATGTACGGATCGTTTTGAAGGCGCTAGTGATAGGATTGCTTCATTTAATGCAAATCTAAATAGAAAGAAGTCATAGGACTCATAATCACCTCTTTCTTTGATAATTTGAGGGAACCAATGAAACAATAAGAAGTTCTCCCCTAAATTAAAACTTGTGCGAGATGTACACATCGTTTTTAACGCGATAGTCATGGAATGCTCCTTTTGATGCTAATCAAATTAGAACGAAGTAATAGAACTCATAATGATCTCTTTCTTTGATAATTTTAGAGAACCAATGAAACTATAAGAAATTCTCTTTAAATAAAGACTTGTGTGAGATGTACGCGTCGTTTTAAACGCGATAGTCATGGGATTGCTCCTTTGATGCTAATCAAACTAGAACGAAGTTATATGACTCCTAATCACCTCTTTCTTTTATAATTTTAGAGCACGAATAAAATAATAAGAAGGTCTCCCTAAATGAAGAGTTGTGTGATATGTACGCATGGTTTTGAACGTGATAGTGTAATGATCAGGAATTTCCAAGTTTCATTAGTAATTAAATAAAGAATTTAATTTCTAATGAATTACTTTTGTATGATTTAATTTAAACCTTTGTGTGATTAATAATTTATATGACTAATTGTTAGTTTAAATGAGGTCCCACTAATAGTTATTTAAATTAGTGGACTAACCTAAGAGTTTTAATATCCAACAATTGATAAGATAGTAAGTAATTAAATATTCAATTAAATTGAATATAGTAAGTAAATTGATTTTTTGTAAAATAATTAATATGGGTATTAATTATTGAGAATTTATGTGAAACAGGATTAATTATATCTAATAGTCCAATTAGTAAGTAAATGCTAGTGGACTAGCCTAGTTAATTAATTAACCAAGCCCACTCATTTATTTGATTATGGACTTGGATATTGTTATGTTAACTTAGCCAACATGTATTAAACTAGTAGCCCAAATGTTGAATTACCAACATTTGAATACTAGTGGCCCAAAACACTTAAGAGTGAGCCCAAAAATGATTTATAGGAAAGTCCAATTGTTGGCCCACTTGGAAAATACTCCTAATAACTTAATTATTCTATTGAAGCATTAAAAGAAAATAAGAAATTTGCCTATTTGGAGAGAGGGCTGCCGAAATGGGAAAGACCCACTTGGTGAGTGGTTGAATTTTTTAAAGTGGTTGCTTGTAAGGACTAGAAAGGAGTACAAGAAGCATGGCCATTTCACCCACTTTGTACTTAAAGTTATTACTTGTGTAATTAAGCAAGCTAGGCAAATGATGGTCAAATCTATAGATATAAGTTATATATCTATAGATTTTGTAAGACATAAGTCCTTAGAGAGCAAAGTTAGTGAAAGTAGTATACATACAAGCCAATCATGTATGATGATAAAGCATATACTTTGGAGGCAATCTTATTTATTTATTAATAAAAATATTCATTTATTAAAGGCATTTAATTATCTACATGGTGCTGTTTTTATAATATGTAAATAACCCATAGTTTTAAGCAATGCTTTTAGAATCATGATGATGATCATGCCAATGAGATCTAAATTCTTAGAAAGCTCTAAAACTAAAATAGTTCCTAATCATGGGATTACTAAAAAGGGGATTAGTAAATCCGGATAGATTAGTACATATGTTGCTTGCTCATTAGATGAGGATGATTGATCTCATAATCATTTGTGTGGAGACACTAAAGCAAGTATGTAGGTGCTTATTGGAGAATAAGTTCACTGAACGTGACTCGCTATGGAATACCTAATGGAGTTTTACTCGCCTGTCAATAGGAATTCCTATTGTGATAGTAGTACAAGTGATCCTTGGACTTGAGATCATCATAGTATCTTGTATGTAATGAATTATACTTTGACTTATTCCTTAAAGCCCTTTAGGGTATATAAAAGGGTATGCTTGGGTATAATGAGTTACATATGGAGACAATGAATGATCAATAAAGAATCTACCACCTCTAGTAAAGGAGGAGATATGTCCTATGTGATTCGTTAAATGACAACCCAGGAATCCTTGGCCAAGGTAAAATAAAATTAGAAAGGAGTTTCTAATTTACATTATTTGGAGTTGTGCATTTTCTAATCGAAATACATATAATTAAATAAAATAAGACTTGACAGTAAATTCATGTCTTATATTTAATTGGGACATTGTATGGTGTAAGGATTGAATTGTATGGTAACTATTTACTCACAGGTTCTTTTATGATTAATGTTGAAATCTATATTATCTGGAAAGTCGTTGATCGCTAGGGAGGCTTATCCCTATTGTAGAATAAATATTATTTATTTAAATAGATTATTAGTTTAATTTATTTATTTAAATAAGATTAGAATTATTCTAATTGATTTATTCACAACAGGTTTAATATGGAGAACCTAAAGGGTCACACCATAAAAGGAAAAATAATTATTTAAGAAGGTAATGGCATAATCGTAATAATGCATTAAGTGAAATTAATTTAATCTATGGTGATAGAATAAATTAAATAGCTTAATATTTATTATTTAATATTTTGGAAATATTAAATATAAATTAATAAGAGGAGTCTTATTAATATTATTAATATTATTATTATTTTAATTTCTAAAGGAGTTTAGTAATTAATTTAATATTAGTACTCTCATTTATTCCTAATAAGATTAGGAGACAAATTAATTAAATGAATTTAATTAATTATTTTCCATGTGGTGGGAAGCCTAAATTAATTAAAGGAGTTTAATTACTTAAAAGAAATCCCATGTCTAATAGGATTAGAAGGGTTGACCAATATCTATATAAGAGGATTCTTATAATAGATATTACTTGATGCAATTCCAATTGTTGGAGAGTACTCCTTTTCTATAGAGGATAGAAAACTAAGCCAACCACCCTCCTTCTTGATAATTCATCTTCCTTGGTGGATCACCTCTAGAGGCCAAACACTTGGGTGGCTAACGTTGATCAAAGGAAGGAATCTAATCCAGAAATTCAAGGAGATCACGAAGAACAAAGAGTTGAACTAGTACCTGTGGAAGCTTCGTTCTACAAGGGTATGATTCTATAACTTCTTATTTATCGTTTTAAATTAATAATTTGCATAAAGGATGATCCGGATAATGGTTTTGTAGAAATTTTTTTAAACTCTGATATACCATGCTTCCGCTAATTTTTGCAATTTGATTGCGTCACGATTTCGTACAAACCCAACAGTGGCATCAGAGCCAAACTTTTATGCAATTATTAATTTATTTTTGATTTCATATACATATGGGTATATATTTAAAATAATTTATTGGGCATAATTTTATTGTATAAAATTATTTTTTTTAAGAAAAAAAAAATGACGTTTTTTTTTTTTTGGGACGAATCACAAATTTTTTTTTTTGGGTGCTAATCTTGAATTCTGCAAAGAAAATGTGTTGTCTCTTTCTTACTCCAAAAAGAATGTGACCCATCAGGAAAGGACACTTTTAATAAACCTGCAGGACTCTTTTAATAAAAGAATGTGACTTCTTTTTTAAAAAATAAATATGATATATTTATATATTATATTCTAAATAATTTTATAATTAAAATAAAGAGTTTATTTTAATCTTGAAATTGGATTTCATGCAATTTAAAATTACCCATTAAATGATACTCATATATATATGGAATGTTTTAATTCATGAGATGAATATTTATTTATTAATATATGTGATGATATGTATGATAATAAATGGGGATTGATTATGGACTATTTGACCAATGTGATTGGATTTTATTTTAGTTGAATGCTTGAATGAATGAGTTTTATTAAATGGGGTCTGTGTACCTCGTCTTCTCTAAAATTTTTTTTCGTGATGTAAAATTCTATCTCCCTCCTATGTACTTCCCCTTTACTGCTGATCAAGGTTTCTATTTAAATTAAATAGTTTAATGTAATAGAAATAGTTAGAATTATCTTAAAAAAATTGGAGACCAAGGAGCAAGGAGCGCGTGAAGACCCGTTTGTATGGAGCCCGGGTTTAAATATAATAGTTATATTTAAATTTAAATTCTTGCACTCCTATGTTTGACCTTTTGGTTCACTTGGTGGCTCTAGTGAACCAAACTAGAATAAAAGTCCATAATCAATCCGGGTAGAATATAATATTCTATATTGCATGCTAAATATTATATATATTATATTTTATGCAAACATGCTTCGCATGTTTAATAAAATGACCCGTATTTTATATATATATGTGCATGCGCGCTAAACAAGATGAGACAAATAATAACAAATCCCTCAAAGAAATAATATTAAGTCCGAATCGTTCAAATGATATTTGGAATATCGAACGTCGCCTTCTAGCATGATAAATTAATAGAGTATTAAATATTTAATATGAACTTGTTGTGCTATCCACAAGGCGAGTATTGCATATTTAAGATGTTAATCACATTTGATGCTTATCAAGAAAATTGAACGATCTAGTCTTGTTGTGCTATCCACAAGGACGAACATTTTTCTTTTTTGAATTTATAGAAGTGCAAGGCTGGACTTAACTTAAATCGTTTTAGTTCGGATGTGCACACACTTGACCATTATGATTTAAGAGGCAAAATAAAAGGAGTTATATAGTGATGTAATTGACAAGAGTTGTCTACCTATTTATTTGTATATCGCTTGTTGTGCTATCCACAAGGTTATATACATTTGAAATGGGATCCTTATTCTCACTAGCAAATCTTTAATTAGATATTGCCGAACTATATAAGTGAGGGTAATATAGTTTGATAAAAATAGTGGGAGATACCAATTTAAAATAAAGACCTAAATTTATTTTGGTATGCAAAATTAATAAAATGAATGTTTGCTAAAATGTTGTTTTTCACATGCAAAATTTTAAAAATGTCAAAATCACTAATTTCACTGCGAAGCATACTTGATGCTAATAAGCTTACCGGGCCGAATTATACGGACTGGCTAAGAAATCTGAGAATAGTTCTCACTGCTGAAAAGATTTCTTATGTCCTAAACTCACCTGTCCCTGGAACTGTTCCAGAAACAACCTCTGAGGAAGAGATTGCCACCATTGTAAAGTGGCAAGATGATGCATCTGTGGCTCAATGCATCATGCTCGCATCCATGAATAACGAGCTTCAGCGTCAGCACGAAAATATGGATGCTCCTACTATGTTGATTCACCTCAAGGAGTTGTATGGTGAACAAAGTAGGACTGCTAGATATGAGATATCTAAGGAGCTCTTCCGATCTTGGATGACCAAGGGCAAAGTGAACATAAAGGAACAAAAGAAATCTGATCCAGCTAGCAAAGGAATGTGCTTCCATTGCAACGAGCCGGGTCATTGGAAGAGGAACTGCAAGAAGTTTCTGGCAAAGAAGAAGCTTGGAGAAGCTTCGACTTTCAATCAAGGTTTGTTCATGATTGAACAAACCTACGAGTGGGGAATGGAGCAAAGGATACCGGCTGGGGTATTGGATACCGGCTGTGGTTCTCACATATGTAATAATGTGAAGGGACTGGTCAGAAGTAGAAAGCTGAACAATGATGAGGTGATCCTACGAGTGGGGAATGGAGCAAAGGATGCTGCATTAGCTGTATGAACTTATTATTTAGCAATGCCTTCGGGCAAGTCCATTTATCTTAATAATTGTTATTATGTTCCGAATATTATTAAAAATATTATTTCAATTTCTGTATTGGATATGGAAGGATTTAACGTTGTTATAAAGAACAATAGTTGTTCTATTTATAAAGACGATATTTTATATGGTGTTGGAAATTTGCGAAATGGACTTTATACACTTGACTTACAAGAAAATATTTTTCAAATTGAACAAACTAAGAAAAGGAAAAGAGATGATAATAATTATACCTACATGTGGCACTGTAGACTCGGTCATATCAATGAAACAAGATTATCCAAGTTGCATAAAGATGGGCTCTTTGAGTTATCTGATTATGAATCATATCCAACTTGTGAATCTTATCTCATGGGTAAAATGACTAAATCTCCTTTTAGTGGAAAAGGAGAAAGAGTTACAGAGTTGTTGGCATTGATTCACACAGACGTTTGTGGACCTATACAACAAGTGCACGGGGTGGGTATTCTTATTTTATTACTTTCACTGATGATCACTCAAGATTTGGATATGTGTATTTAATGAAATACAAGTCAGAATCATTTGAAAAGTTCAAAGAGTTCAAAAGTGAAGTAGAGAAACAAACGGGCAAGAGTATAAAGATATTTCGATCAGATTGAGGTAGAGAATACTTAAGCAGTGAGTTTCTCAATTATCTCAAAGAAAATGGTATAATCTCACAATGGACTCCTCTAGGTACACCACAGTTAAAAGGAGTATCTGAAAGGAGAAATCGAACACTGTTGGACATGGTTCGATCTATGATGAGTTTTACCGACCTTCCAATTTCCTTATGGGGATATGCCCTAGAAACAGCTGCATACCTACTTAACAAGGTACCTACCAAATCCGCCCCAAAGACTCCATATGAGATATGGAAGGGGAGGAAACCAAATCTTAAGCATGTTAAGACTTGGGGTTGTCCAGCTTATGTCAAAAAGTTTGAAAACGATAAGCTACAGACTAAATTCGATAAGTGTAGATTTGTGGGATACCCTAAAGAAACTTTAGGGTATTATTTCTATCATCCAACTGATCAAAAGGTGTTTGTTGCGAAACATACTGCCTTCTTGGAAAAGGATTTTATCCATGAAGGGGTCAGTGGGAGTAAGATATATCTTGAAGAAGTTCAAGACCCACAAATTACCACGGATCAAAGTCAGGTACCTGACAAAGTAGAAGAACCTACTACACCACACCCTGTTCGTAAATCTGGAAGAGTACCGAAGATACCTGAGAGATATAGATTCGTTATAGAGGATGACGATGAGGTACACATCATGAATGATGATGATCCATTGAATTACGAACAGGCTATGAGTAATAAAGACTCAGGGAAATGGCTTGAAGCTATGAAATTCGAAATGGCCTCCATGTATGAAAACAAAGTATGGACTTTGATTTCACCACCTGAAGGCATTAAGCCTATTGGGTGTAAATGGGTCTTTAAAAGAAAGACTGGAGCGGACGGCAAGGTAGAGACCTATAAGGCCCGACTGGTTGCAAAAGGTTTCAAACAAAGACAAAGAGTTGACTATGATAAAACCTTCTCACTAGTAGCTATGCTCAAGTCCATTCAGATTTTGCTTACGATTGCAGCTTATAACGACTATGAGATCTGGCAGATGGACGTGAAAACGGCCTTCCTCAATGGGAAACTTGAGGAGGATGTGTATATGACACAGCCAGAGGGATTTGTTTCAAAGGTTGGAACAAATCAAGTCTGTAAGCTGCAACGATCCATTTATAGATTGAAGCAAGCTTCTCGTAGATGGAACATTCGTTTTGATGAGACAATCAAAGAGTTTGATTTTGTCAAAAACGACGATGAACCATGTGTGAACAAGAAGGTTAGTGGGAGCGCAGTTTCATTCCTTGTATTATATGTTGATGATATATTACTGATAGGGAATGACATTCCTATGATACAATCGATTAAAATCTGGTTATCTAAACACTTCTCCATGAAGGACTTGGGAGAAGCATCCTATATTTTGGGGATAAAGATCTATAGAGATAGATCTAAAAGGATGCTTGGTTTATCCCAAGGAACGTACATTGATGCAATGCTAAAGAGGTTTAGCATGGAAGATTCCAAAAGAGGTCTCATGCCGATGAGCCATGGAATACATCTCTCCAAGAAACAGGCCCCAAAGACACCTAAGGAGAGAGACCGTATGAGTAAGATCCCTTATGCTTCTGCAATAGGATCTATCATGTACGGTATGATATGTACTAGACCGGATGTTGCTCATGCACTTAGTGTAATGAGCAGATACCAGTCAAACCCTGGAGAAGAGCACTGGAGGGCCGTGAAGAATATCCTAAAGTACTTGAGAAGGACTAAAGATATTTTTCTTATCTACGGTGGGTCTGAATTAAAACTCAAGGGATTCACAGATTCAAGTTTTCAAACAGACCAAGATGACAGTAAATCTGTTTCAGGGTATGTGTTTACCTTGAAAGATGGTGCAGTGAATTGAAAAGGTTCCAAACAACAAAAGGTTGTTGGTTTAGTGACAAAGACAAAGTATATAACTGTAAGTGAAGCTGCAAGTTGATGTTTTAGATGAAAAGTTCATTACAGAACTAGGAATAGGTCCTAAGTCTCATCTTGAATCTTAACATGTGTTGCGGCACTTTGATTAAAGAAATAATTTAAAGAGGAGAGTGTAGACTCTCAAGACAATATTGTAGATCCATTAACTAAAGCTTTAACACAACAGCAGTTTGATCGTCACTTAGAGAAGTTGGGTATGAGATACCATGGCGATTGGCTTTAGTGCAAGTGGGAGATTGAAAGTAGTATGCATACAAGCCAATCATGTAGGATGATAAAGCATATACTTTGGAGGCAATCTTATTTATTTATTAATAAAAATATTCATTTATTAAAGGCATTTAATTATCTACATGGTGCTGTTTTTATAATATGTAAATAACCCATAGTTTTAAGCAATGCTTTTAGAATCATGATGATGATCATGCCAATGAGATCTAAATTCTTAGAAAGCTCTAAAACTAAAATAGTTCCTAATCATGGGATTACTAAAAAGGGGATTAGTAAATCCGGATAGATTAGTACATATGTTGCTTGCTCATTAGATGAGGATGATTGATCTCATAATCATTTGTGTGGAGACACTAAAGCAAGTATGTAGGTGCTTATTGGAGAATAAGTTCACTGAACGTGACTCGCTATGGAATACCTAATGGAGTTTTACTCGCCTGTCAATAGGAATTCCTATTGTGATAGTAGTACAAGTGATCCTTGGACTTGAGATCATCATAGTATCTTGTATGTAATGAATTATACTTTGACTTATTCCTTAAAGCCCTTTAGGGTATATAAAAGGGTATGCTTGGGTATAATGAGTTACATATGGAGACAATGAATGATCAATAAAGAATCTACCACCTCTAGTAAAGGAGGAGATATGTCCTATGTGATTCGTTAAATGACAACCCAGGAATCCTTGGCCAAGGTAAAATGAAATTAGAAAGGAGTTTCTAATTTACATTATTTGGAGTTGTGCATTTTCTAATCGAAATACATATAATTAAATAAAATAAGTCTTGACAGTAAATTCATGTCTTATATTTAATTAGGACATTGTATGGTGTAAGGATTGAATTGTATGGTAACTATTTACTCACAGGTTCTTTTATGATTAATGTTGAAATCTATATTATCTAGAAAGTCGTTGATCGCTAGGGAGGCTTATCCCTATTGTAGAATAAATATTATTTATTTAAATAGATTATTAGTTTAATTTATTTATTTAAATAAGATTAGAATTATTCTAATTGATTTATTCACAACCGGTTTAATATGGAGAACCTAAAGGGTCACACCATAAAAGGAAGAATAATTATTTAAGAAGGTAATGGCATAATCGTAATAATGCATTAAGTGAAATTAATTTAATCTATGGTGATAGAATAAATTAAATAGCTTAATATTTATTATTTAATATTTTGAAAATATTAAATATAAATTAATAAGAGGAGTCTTATTAATATTATTATAATTATTATTATTTTAATTTCTAAAGGAGTTTAGTAATTAATTTAATATTAGTACTCTCATTTATTCCTAATAAGATTAGGAGACAAATTAATTAAATGAATTTAATTAATTATTTCCCATGTGGTGGGAAGCCTAAATTAATTAAAGGAGTTTAATTAATTAAAAGAAATTCCATGTCTAATAGGATTAGAATGGTTGACCAATATCTATATAAGAGGATTCTTATAATAGATATTACTTGATGCAATTTTAATTGTTGGAGAGTACTCCTTTTCTATAGAGGATAGAAAACTAAGCCAACCACCCTCCTTCTTGATAATTCATCTTCCTTGGTAGATCACCTCTAGAGGCCAAACACTTGGGTGGCTAACGTTGATCAAAGGAAGGAATCTAATCCGGAAATTCAAGGAGATCACGAAGAACAAGGAGTTGAACTAGTACCTGTGGAAGCTTCGTTCTACAAGGGTATGATTTTATAACTTCTTATTTATCGTTTTAAATTAATAATTTGCATAAAGGATGATCCGGATAATGGTTTTGTAGAAATTTTTTTAAACTCTGATATACCATGCTTCCGCTAATTTTTGCAATTTGATTGCGTCACGATTTCGTACAAACCCAACAGTTAGTATATTGTTGTCTTCATATTTTTTCCAAGTCTAGAGAGAGTTTGAGAGCAAAAATATTAGAGAGAAGGAAAATCAAGAGGGACAAATAGAGGAGGTGCACGGCAACTTGTGAGAAAAGTTCTTGGATGACCAACAACTATATCTCCTACTTTGGAAAGCAAAGAAAGATAGCCTTTAAGAGCAAAAGGTATAAAAAAAACTCTAAAAACTAATCTTGTATGCTTTGAGTATTTTTATGAAGTTCAAGCTTTAAATATCTAGAAGCATGCTAGAATGATAGATATAAAGTTTAATGGCTTTAACTTGTGTATTAGTATGCGTTTGTGTAGAAAAGTTGAGCAAAATGCTTGAAAATATTTTTACCGACGAATAAGCCGTAGCTTGTCCGTAAAAATTGCACATTTTGAAATTTACATATGATTTTTTTTTAATTTCTTTTTTCTGATATTAAAGGGTTAAGTTAAGAACAAAATCCCTTTGGAAGCATGCAGAAATGTTTTATAATGAGCAAGATATGAATTTTATACCAAAATACCACACTGTTAGAAATCTGTGCACAATAGTCCACTTCCGGCCCAATTTTAGTGACCAAAACGTGTTCAAATTTGGTGTTTGATATATGGAAATTGTAGTTCGGGAAAATACGAATCCAACGATACCAATTGGACCTAAAACGGAGTTGTAGATTTCATTTTGTGGAGGTTTTAGTGAAGGACCCCGAAACTGTCAACAAAGGCTAAAATATTTAAGAAAAATATAGAAAATGACCGGTTTAGCATTTTTCGGCGAACCGGAAAATTTTTCGACGACCGGTTCACCTACTTTCCGACCGGTTCTGGTGGTGAGTCCGGGACCCAAAATTTTCTAAAATTATGTAGAATATTAAAATATTTTATTCAGAATTTTCCTGAACAGTTACGTAATTATTGGGTAATTAATGGTTTAAATGCATTTAAATCATTTAAAACCTACTAATTAATAATCATTAATGCCACTAAATGATTATTAAATTAATTACATATAATTTAAATATAATTAACTATTTAAGAAATATTAAAGTGATAATTAAGTAGAATTAGTGATAAGAAACTAACTATTGATTATTTAATTTAAATTAAATAATAAATAGAGTTAAACCATTGACTATTTTTATTTAATTAATATTAAATAATAATTAAAGAATGTTTAAGTAAGATTATGTAATAATAATGCAATTACTTACTTACATTGACATAAAATTTATAAAATAATTAATTATTATTTAATTAATATTAAATGATAAATAATAACAATAATAATTAATTATTCTTAGATTAATAAGAAAGAATAATTAAAAACTTATGAAGTAAATTAATTATTTATTATTCAAGGATAAATAAATAATTTATTATTTATTATTTAATTGAGATTAAATAATAAATAAGGATAAGTATTAATTAATTATTTATTATTTAATTAATATTAAATAATAAATAAAGATAAATATTATTTAATTATTATTTAATTAAGGTTAAATAATAGTTAAAGACTAATAAAGTTAATATATTAATTATTTATTATTTAATTAATATTAAATAATAAATAAATATAAATATTAATTAATTATTATTTAATTAGTGTTAAATAATAATTAAAGACTAATAAGATTAATAATATTAGATAATTAAAATATTATTAAATAATTAATAATATTAGATAGTTTAAATATTATTAGAGGATTAATAATAATAGATTCTTAAAATATTATTAAAAGATTAATAATATTAGAGAGAGAGACTAAAATATTATTAAATAATTAATAATATTAGAAAGCGAATAGAATATTATTACAAGGTTAATAATATTGTTCAAGCGTTAAGATACTTACTTAATAATAATATTATCAAGGGACGATAATATTATTAAGGAATTAATGGGATATCTAATATTTAATTATGTGATTAATGTTAGATAATATATGAGAATTATAATGTTATGAATAATTATATGTTATACTAATTGAAGGATCCATGATAGGTCTTTCCAAAGAGGATAAGTTAAATTCATTAAGCGGATTATAGAATTGCGTAGCAGTAGTCCGCAGACAAGGCAAGTTCTTTAACTCAAACTCGAGTTATTATTTCAAAGCATGTTAGTGGATAATTATTGTTGATTATTCCACATTCCTTAATGATTATTGTTAATCGCACTTTGTGCAACTGAATTCTTGTTCTATAATTATTGAACTGTGAATCAATTAAAGTTCTTTCATTCGTGAACTGTTTATGAGATAGATCTATGCTAGTTGTGTCAGCTGGATCGAATATGTTTTAAATTTGATAAATCAAATAGATTTTAAAAGCTGTTCTTAACCAATTGATTTGGTAAGGACTAGAGACTGAGGAAAAGAACAATTTTATTAAAGCATTATATTGAAAAATAATTGTTGCTCGACTATTAAGTGTTTATGCATAATTCACCGGGTATGAAAGGTTGATCCCCTTGACTACCAAAATTTACTAAAAGGACCAGTTTAAATACTGACAACCTTAGTATATGTTCATGGTTATTTCAAACCACTCAGCATCTATTATTCAATTATTGAGACTTAATTCATGTTCTTTCACAATCGAATTCCATTGTTGAACATTGAACGTTAAATTTCTTTCTAATCATGATATATCTCCCTTGTATTTAAACTTGCTAAGCAAATTAGTTGCTTACTCTTGCTATATCATGACGTTTATTTCAGCTAAGCTAGAGGCATCAAATAAGAAAGATAAAGGCAAGGGCAAGGTTCAGGAATAGTAGTTGTTAAAGATGTTTAATTATTATCTAATCTAATGTAATTAGTTATGTAAATCTTTTGTAATAGCAAAGATAAGTTTAAGTTAAGGTTAAGAAGACCTTGGGATTATTGTTGTAAGACTTTATATTAATGAACGATGTACGTTTATTATTCCGCAATAGTTGTAGAATGTTTATGATGATGATGTATCGTGAGCACCTAACTCGAGGTTAGAGAACCCGGATTTGGGGGCGTCACAGATAGTCATGGGTTTCTCCTTTTGACGCTAATCAAAGTAGAACGAAGTAATACAACTCTTAATCACCTCTTTCTTTGTAAATTTGAAACAACCAATGGAACAATATGAAGGTCTCCCTAAATGAAGATTTGTGTGAGTTCTACGCAACGTTTTGGACGCGATAGTGATGGGATAGCTCATTTTGATTCTAATTTCAACTAGAACGAAGTAATAGAACTCATAATCACCTATATTTTTACAATTTAAGAGAACTAATGAAAAAAAAGAAGGTCTTCCTAAATGAAGACTTGTGTGAGATGTACGGATCGTTTTTAAGGCACTAGTGATAGGATTACTCCTTTTGATGCAAATCAAACTAGAACGAAGTCATAGGACTCATAAAAACCGCTTTCATTGACAATTTGAGAAAACTAATGAAGCAATAAGAAGGTCTACCTAAATCAAGACTTGTGTGAGATGTACTACGCATCGTTTTTAACGCGATAGTCATGGGATTGCTCCTTTTGATGCTAATCATATTAGAACGAAGTAAAATAACTCCTAATCACCTCTTTCTTTGACAATTTTAGAGAACCAATGAAACAATAAGAAGGTCTCCTTAAATGAAAACTTGTGTGAGATGTACGCATGATTTTGAACGCGATAGTCATGGAATTGCTCCTTTTGATGCTAATAAAACAACAACGATGTTATAGCACTCCTAATCACCTCTTTCTTTGACAATTTTAGAACACCAATGAAACAATATTGTCTCTCTAAATGAAGACTTGTGTGAGATGTATGCATGGTTTTGAACGCCACAGATGAGCATTTCAACTTTTAATGCTAATCAAAGTAGAACGAAAGAATACAACTCTTAATCTCCTATTTCTTTGTAAATTTGATACAACCAATGAAACAATATGAAGGTCTCCCTAAATAAAGACTTGTGTGAGATCTAAACTTCGTTTTGGACGCGATATTGATTGGATTGCTCCTTTTGATGCTAATTTCAACTAAAACGAAGTAATATGACTTATAATCACCTATATTTTCATAATTTGAGAGAACTAATGAAATAATAAGAAGGTCTTCCTAAATGAAGACTTGTGTGAGATGTACGGATCGTTTTGAAGGCACTAGTGATAGAATTGCTTCTTTTGATGCAAATCAAACTAGAACGAAGTCATAGGACTCATAAAAACCTCTTTCATTGACAATTTGAGAAAACCAATGAAGCAATAAGAAGGTCTTCCTAAATCAAGACTTGTGTGAGATGTATGCATGGTTTTGAACGCCACAGATGAGGATTTCACCTTTTAATGCTAATCAAAGTAGAACAAAATAATACAACTCTTAATCTCCTATTTCTTTGTAAATTTGATACAACCAATGAAACAATATGAAGGTCTCCCTAAATGAAGACTTGTGTGAGATGTACGCATCGTTTTGGCCGCGATATTGATTGGATTGCTCCTTTTGATGCTAATTTCAACTAGAACGAAGTAATATAACTCATAATCACCTATATTTTGATAATTTGTGAGAACTAATGAAACAACAAGAAGGTCTCCCTAAATGAAGACTTGTGTGAGATGTACGGATCGTTTTGAAGGCGCTAGTGATAGGATTGCTCCATTTAATGCTAATCTAAATAGAAAGAAGTCATAGGACTCATAATCACCTCTTTCTTTGATAATTTGAGTGAACCAATGAAACAATAAGTTCTCCCCTAAATCAAGACTTGTGTGAGATGTACACATCGTTTTAAATGCGATAGTCATGGAATACTCCTTTTGATGCTAATCAAATTGGAACGAAGTAATAGGACTCATAATCATCTCTTTCTTTGATAATTTTAGAGAACCAATGAAACTATAAGTAATTCTCTTTAAATAAAGACTTGTGTGAAATGTACGTATCGTTTTAAACGCGATTGTCATGGGATTGCTCCTTTTGATGCTAATCAAACTAGAACGAAGTTATAGGACTCCTAATCACCTCTTTCTTTGACAATTTTAGAGCACCAATGAAATAATAAAATGGTCTCCCTAAATGAAGACTTGTGTGAGATGTACACATGGTTTTGAACGAGATAGTCATGGGTTTCTCCTTTTGACGCTAATCAAAGTAGAACGAAGTAATACAACTCTTAATCACCTCTTTCTTTGTAAATTTGAAATAACCAATGGAACAATATGAAGGTCTCCCTAAAAGATGATTTGTGTGAGATCTACACATCGTTTTGGACGCGATAGTGATGGGATTGCTCATATTGATTCTAATTTTAATTAGAACGAAGTAATAGGACTCATAATCACCTATATTTTTACAATTTGAGAGAACAAATGAAACAATAAGAAGGTCTTCCTAAATGAAGACTTATGTGAGATATACGGATCGTTTTGAAGGCACTAGTGATAGAATTGCTCCTTTTGATGCAAATCAAACTAGAACGAAGTCATAGGACTCATAAAAACCTCTTTCATTGACAATTTGAGAAAACCAATGAAGCAATAAGAAGGTCTTCCAAAATTTGTGTGAGATGTACTACGCATCATTTTTAAAGCGATAGTCATGGGATTGCTCCTTTTGATGCTAATCATATTAGAACGAAGAATAGAACTCCTAATTACCTCTTTCTTTGACAATTTTAGAGAACAAATGAAACAATAAGAAGGTCTCCTTAAATGAAGACTTGTGTGAGATGTACGCATGGTTTTGAACGCGATAGTCATGGAATTGCTCCATTTGATGTTAATCAAACAACAACGAAGTTATAGGACTCCTAATCACCTTTTTCTTTGATAATTTTAGAACTCCAATGAAACAATAAGGTCTCCCTAAATGAAGACTTGTGTGAGATGTACGCATGGTTTTGAACGCCACAGATGAGGGTTTCTCCTTTTAACGCTAATCAAAGTAGAACGAAATAATACAACTCTCAATCTCCTATTTCTTTATAAATTTGATACAACCATTGAAACAATATGAAGGTCTCCCTAAATGAAGACTTGTGTGAGATCTACGCATCGTTTTGGACGCGATATTGATTGGATTGCTCCTTTTGATATTAATTTCAACTAGAACGAAGTAATATGAATCATAATCACCTATATTTTGACAATTTATGAGAACTAATGAAACAACAAGAAGGTCACCTTAAATGAAGAATTGTGTGAGATGTACGGACCGTTTTGAAGGCGCTAGTGATAGGATTGCTCCATTTAATGCTAATCTAAATAGAAAGAAGTCATAGGACTCATAATCACCTCTTTCTTTGATAATTTGAGGGAACCAATGAAACAATAAGAAGTTCTCCCCTAAATCAAGACTTGTGTGAGATGTACACTTTATTTTTAATGCGATAATCATGGAATGCTCCTTTTGATGCTAATCAAATTAGAACAAAGTAATAGGACTCATAATCATCTCTTTCTTTGATAATTTTAGAGAACCAATGAAACTATAAGAAATTCTCTTTAAATAAAGACTTGTGTGAGATGCACGCATCATTTTGAACGCGATAGTCATGGAATTGCTCTTTTTGATGCTAATCAAACTAGAACGAAGTTATAAGACTCCTAATCACCTCTTTTTGGACAATTTTATAGCACCAATGAAATAATAAGAAGGTCTCCCTAAATGAAGACTTGTGTGATATGTACGCATTGTATTGAACGTGATAGTCATGGGTTTCTCCTTTTGACGCTAATCAAAGTAGAACGAAGTAATACAACTCTTAATCACCTCTTTCTTTGTAAATTTGTAACAACCAATGAAACAATATGAAGGTCTTCCTAAATGAAGATTTGTGCGAGATCTACGCAACGTTTTGGACGCGATAGTGATGGGATAGCTCATTTTGATTCTAATTTCAACTAGAACGAAGTAATAGAACTCATAATCACCTATATTTTTACAATTTGAGAAAACTAATGAAACAATAAGAAGGTCTTCCTAAATGAAGACTTGTGTGAGATGTACGGATCGTTTTTAAGGCACTAGTGATAGGATTGCTCCTTTTGATGCTCAAACTAGAACGAAGTCATAGGACTCATAAAAATCTCTTTCATTTACAATTTGAGAAAAGCAATGAAGCAATAAGAAGGTCTTCCTAAATCAAGACTTCTGTGAGATGTACTACGCATCATTTTTAACGCGATAGTCATGGGATTGCTCCTTTTGATGCTAATCATATTAGAACGAAGTAATAGAACTCCTAATCACCTCTTTCTTTGACAATTTTAGAGAACCAATGAAACAATAAGAAGGTCTCCTTAAATGAAAACTTGTGTGAGATGTACGCATGGTTTTGAACGCGATAGTCATGGAATTGCTCCTTTTGATGCTAATCAAACAAGAACGAAGTTATAGGACTCCTAATCACCTCATTCTTTGACAATTTTAGAACACCAATGAAACAATATGGTCTCCCTAAATGAAGACTTGTTTGAGATGTACGCATGGTTTTGAACGCCACAGATGAGGGTTTCTCCTTTTAACGCTAATCAAAGTAGAACGAAATAATACAACTCTTAATCTCCTATTTCTTTGTAAATTTGATACAACCAATGAAACAATATGAAGGTCTCCCTAAATGAAGACTTGTGTGAGATCTACGCATCGTTTTGGACGCGATATTGATTGGATTGCTCCGTTTGATGCTAATTTCAACTAGAACGAAATAATATGACTCATAATCACCTATATTTTGACAATTTTTGAGAACTAATGAAACAACAAGAAGGTCTCCCTAAATGAAGACTTGTGTGAGATGTACGGATCATTTTGAGGGCGCTAGTGATAGGATTGCTCCATTTAATGCTAATCTAAATAGAAAGAAGTCATAGGACTCATAATCACTTCTTGTTTGATAATTTGAGGGAACCAATGAAACAATAAGAAGATCTCCCCTAAATCAAGACTTGTGTGAGATGTACACATCGTTTTTAATGCGATAGTCATGGAATGCTCCATTTGATGCTAATCAAATTGGAACGAAGTAATAGGACTCATAATCATCTCTTTCTTTGATAATTTTAAAGAACCAATGAAACTATAAGAAATTCTCTTTAAATAAAGACTTGTGTGAGATGTACGCATCGTTTTAAAAGCGATTGTCATGGGATTGCTCCTTTTGATGCTAATCAAACTAGAACGAAGTTATAGGACTCCTAATCACCTCTTTCTTTGACAATTTTAGAGCACAAATGAAATAATAAAAAGGTCTCCCTAAATGAAGACTTGTATGAGATGTACGCATGGTTTTGAACGCCACAGATGAGGGTTTCTCCTTTTAACGCTAATCAAAGTCGAACGAAATAATACAACTCTTAATCTCCTATTTCTTTGTAAATTTGATACAACCGATGAAACAATATGAAGGTCTCTCTAAATGAAGACTTGTGTGAGATCTACGCATCGTTTTGGACGTGATATTGATTGGATTGCTCCTTTTGATGCTAATTTCAACTAGAACGAAATAATATGACTCATAATCACCTATATTTTGACAATTTGTGAGAACTAATGAAACAACAAGAAGGTCACCCTAAATGAAGACTTGTTTGAGATGTACGGCTCGTTTTGAAGGCATTAGTGATAGGATTGCTCCATTTAATGCTAATCTAAATAAAAAGAAGTCATAGGACTCATAATCACCTCCTTCTTTGATAATTTGAGGGAACCAATGAAACAATAAGAAGTTCTCCCCTAAATCAAGACTTGTGTGAGATGTACATATCGTTTTTAATGCGATAGTTATGGAATGCTCCTTTTGATGCTAATCAAATTATAACGAAGTAATAGGACTCATAATCATCTCTTTCTTTGATAATTTTAGAGAACTAATGAAACTATAAGAAATTCTCTTTAAATAAAGACTTGTGTGAGATGCACGCATCGTTTTGAACGCGATAGTCATGGGATTGCTCCTTTTGATGCTAATTAAACTAGAACGAAGTTATAAGACTCCTAATCACCTCTTTCTTTGACAATTCTAGAGCACCAATGAAATAATAAGTATGTCTCCCTAAATGAAGACTTGTGTGAGAGGTACTCATGGTTTTGAACGTGATAGTCATGGGTTTCTCCTTTTGACGCTAATCAAAGTAGAACGAAATAATACAACTCTTAATCACCTCTTTTATTATAAATTTGAAACAACCAATGGAACAATATGAAGGTTTCCCTAAATGAAGATTTGTGTGAGATCTACGCATCATTTTGGACGCGATAGTGATGGGATAGCTCATTTTGATTTTAATTTCAACTAGAACGAAGTAATAGGACTCATAATC
Source organism: Panax stipuleanatus (assembly GCA_020205555.1). Classification (NCBI taxonomy): domain Eukaryota; kingdom Viridiplantae; phylum Streptophyta; class Magnoliopsida; order Apiales; family Araliaceae; genus Panax; species Panax stipuleanatus. The sequence continues at coordinate 32,180 of JAINUT010000222.1, read as the reverse complement.
ACCTATATTTTTATAATTTGAGAGAACTAATGAAACAATAAGAAGGTCTTCCTAAATGAAGATTTGTGTGAGATGTACGCATCGTTTTGAAGGCACTAGTGATAGGATTGCTCCTTTTGATGCAAATCAAACTAGAACGAAGTCATAGGACTCATAAAAACCTCTTTCATTGACAATTTGAGAAAACCAATGAAGCAATAAGAAGGTCTTCCTAAATCAAGACTTGTGTGAGATGTACTACGCATCGTTTTTAACGCGATAGTCATGGGATTGCTCCTTTTGATGCTAATCATATTAGCACGAAGTGATAGAACTCCTAATTACCTCTTTCTTTGACAATTTTAGAGAACCAATGAAACAATAAGAAGGTCTTTTCAAATGAAGACTTTTGTGAGATGTACGCATGGTTTTGAACGCGATAGTCATGAAATTGCTCCTTTTGATTCTAATTAAACAAGAACGAAGTTATAGGACTCCTAATCACCTCTTTCTTTGACAATTTTAGAACACCAATGAAACAATAAGGTCTCCCTAAATGAAGACTTGTTTGAGATGTACGCATGGTTTTGAACGCCACAGATGAGGGTTACACCTTTTAACGCTAATCAAAGTAGAACGAAATAATATAACTCTTAATCTCCTATTTCTTTGTAAATATTATACAACCAATGAAACAATATGAAGGTCTCCCTAAATGAAGAGTTGTGTGAGATCTACGCATCATTTTGGAAGCGATATTGATTGGATTGCTCCTTTTGATGCTAATTTCAACTAGAACGAAGTAATATGACTCATAATAACCTATATTTTGACAATTTGTGAGAACTAATGAAACAACAAGAAGGTCTCCCTAAATAAAGACTTGTGTGAGATGTACGGATCGTTTTGAAGGCGCTAGTGATAGAATTGCTTCATTTAATGCAAATCTAAATAGAAAGAAGTCATAGGATTCATAATCACCTCTTTCTTTGATAATTTGAGGGAACCAATGAAACAATAACAAGTTCTCCCCTAAATTAAAACTTGTGCGAGATGTACACATCGTTTTTAACGCGATAGTCATGGAATGCTCCTTTTGATGCTAATCAAATTAGAACGAAGTAATAGGACTCATAATCATCTCTTTCTTTGATAATTTTAGAGAACCAATGAAACTATAAGAAATTCTCATTAAATAAAGACTTGTGTGAGATGTACGCATCATTTTAAACGCGATAGTCATGGGATTGCTCATTTTGATGCTAATCAAACTAGAACGAAGTTATAGGACTCCTAATCAGCTCTTTCTTTGATAATTTTAGAGCACGAATAAAATAATTAGAAGGTCTCCCTAAATGAAGAGTTGTGTTGAGATGTACGCATGGTTTTGAACGTGATAGTCATGGGTTTCTCCTTTTGACGTTAATCAAAGTAGAACGAAGTAATACAACTCTTAATCACCTCTTTCTTTGTAAATTTGAAACAACCAATGGAACAATATGAAGGTCTCCCTAAATGAAGATTTGTGTGAGTTCTACGCAACATTTTAGACGCGATAGTGATGGGATAGCTCATTTTGATTCTAATTTCAACTAGAACGAAGTAATAGAACTCATAATCACCTATATTTTTATAATTTGAGAGAACTAAAGAAACAATAAGAAGGTCTTCCTAAATGAAGACTTGTGTGAGATGTACGGATCGTTTTTAAGGCACTAGTGATAGGATTACTCCTTTTGATGCAAATCAAACTAGAACGAAGTCATAGGACTCATAAAAACCTCTTTCATTGACAATTTGAGAAAACTAAAGAAGCAATAAGAAGGTATACCTAAATCAAGACTTGTGTGAGATGTACTACGCATCGTTTTTAACGCGATAGTCATGGGATTGCTCCTTTTGATGCTAATTATATTAGAACAAAGTAAAATAACTCCTAATCACCTCTTTCTTTGACAATTTTAGAGAACCAATGAAACAATAAGAAGGTCTCCTTAAATGAAGACTTGTGTGAGATGTACGCATGATTTTGAACGCGATAGTCATGGAATTGCTCCTTTTGATGCTAATAAAACAACAACGAAGTTATAGGACTCCTAATCACCTCTTTATTTGACAATTTTAGAACACCAATAAAACAATATTGTCTCTCTAAATGCAAACTTGTGTGAGATGTAAGCGTGGTTTTGAACGCCACAGATGAGCATTTCACCTTTTAATGCTAATCAAAGTAGAACGAAAGAATACAACTCTTAATCTCCTATTTCTTTGTAAATTTGATACAACCAATGAAACAAAATGAAGGTCTCCCTAAATGAAGACTTGTGTGAGATCTAAACTTCGTTTTGGACGCGATATTGATTGGATTGCTCCTTTTGATGCTAATTTCAACTAAAACGAAGTAATATGACTCATAATCACCTATATTTTCACAATTTGAGAGAACTAATAAAACAATAAGAAGGTCTTCCTAAATGAAGACTTGTGTGAGATGTACGGATCGTTTTGAAGGCACTAGTGATAGGATTGCTTCTTTTAATGCAAATCAAACTAGAACGAAGTCATAGGACTCATAAAAACCTGTTTCATTGACAATTTGAGAAAACCAATGAAGCAATAAGAAGGTCTTCCTAAATCAAGACTTGTGTGAGATGTATGCATGGTTTTGAACGCCACAGATGAGGATTTCACCTTTTAATGCTAATCAAAGTAGAACAAAATAATACAACTCTTAATCTCCTATTTCTTTGTAAATTTGATACAACCAATGAAACAATATGAAGGTCTCCCTAAATGAAGACTTGTGTGAGATCTACGCATCGTTTTGGACGCGATATTGATTAGATTGCTCCTTTTGATGCTAATTTCAACTAGAACGAAGTAATAGGACTCATAATCACCTATATTTTGATAATTTGTGAGAACTAATGAAACAACAAGAAGGTCTCCCTAAATGAAGACTTGTGTGAGATGTACGGATCGTTTTGAAGGCGCTAGTGATAGGATTGCTCCATTTAATGCTAATCTAAATAGAAATAAGTAATGGGACTCATAATCACCTCTTTCTTTGATAATTTAAGTGAACCAATAAAACAATAAGAAGTTCTCCCATAAATTAAGACCTGTGTGAGATGTACACATCGTTTTAAATGCGATAGTCATGGAATACTCCTTTTGATGCTAATCAAATTGGAACGAAGTAATAGGACTCATAATCATCTCTTTCTTTGATAATTTTAGAGAAACAATGAAACTATAAGAAATTCTCTTTAAATAAAGACTTGTGTGATGTGACACCCCCAAATCCGGGTACTTCGTTTCCATATGATTTGGTGTTCACTTTCTAATTAAAACATACATCTACCCAAATAAAATTTCAAACTAATTACAACCTTCATAAAACCTTAATAAAATCTTCCTCTAGAAAGAATGGCAACTTGTTCAACAAAAATCCCAGGGTTATCTAAACCTTAACATCATTCAAATAACGTAAATGCGGAAATATAAACATAACCAACTAAGTCTTATTACAAAAGCAACTTGACGTCACAAGCCTTCACTTATTCATCTTTCTTTTTCCTTTACTTGTTGATGGTATGTCAACATTCTTGGTCTCAACTGCAAATGGTGGTAAAGCAGGTAAGAGTGAGCAAACAAAAGTTCACTTGGATATACAACAGTGATATGACATAAGTGAATCGTTTCAAAAGAGTTTGAATAACTTTACTTCCATCCATATAAAGAATTAAAATATAATTCTTTCATCGATATATAGGATTCGAATATGAAATCATTTGAGGGTCATAAGACCTTGAACCATTGTCCTAGGTTATAAATATTTCTATTTAATCCTTTAACAGTCAATAAGACTATGGACCCTTAACTCGTACTCAGGGGGATCAACCCTTTGTACCATGAATTGTGCACAACCATTTAACGCTTTCGCATAAATTTCCCCTAATTAATAGGGTTGTTCCTTCTCAGAAATTGAATACAAGTCCGCACCAAAGAAAGTTTGGTTTGGATAGATAAGGGAACTTTAGAGTTCAACTATCATCAACTAGGAGTAGTTGAATCGACTTACAGTCCTTTACAGTTCAATCATGAACAAATTGCAAAATATGACAATAAACTTCATAATAGATAGGCATGCTTTTAGAAACAACTTAAAGCATTCGATAGACTAAGTAGATCTTACTTGAACAACTAAGTCAAGATCATATTACTAAAATAACGCTTTAATACTTACGCTTTATGAGTATGGTATAACTTGTACCACACATAACAATTTAAAGAACGTAAATGAACTTTCGTGATTTCTTGAGCAAAGGTTAAGAAACTTGCCCAATGAAAAGATACAATGAATAGGCTTGTATAGCATTCGAGAGTAGCTTAAAGAACTTGCACAATATAAATAACAAGTTTAGAAACTTGCTTAACATAAGAGAATCAGGGTAAGAGAACTTGCCTTAAGCGCAAGCTACACTTTAACAACTATACCCACTTCACAACCACCCTACACATTTATATTACATTCAAACCATCTATTAGTATCCAACTATAGCATTTAAACCATCAAACTTCATATCCAAGTCCAACTCATATTATAATTTACCACATTGGTTACTAATTAGTCAAGTACGTGAGTCTATACTCACGACATACATTTATAAGTCTATAACTCAAGGAATCGTGTTGTGTGCCTCGTGAAAGCAACACACATACACACACATGTAACACATTAATAATATATTTCAATCTAACTTAAACACATCAAAAACATGTTATCTTATTACACATTTCACTTTCCAAGTCTTAAAAACAAGTTAGCTTAACAAACGGGGCATAAAAACTCAAAAACCAAAATCCAGAATTTCCGGGCAGTAACCTCACCCGCTGGGGCGGGTCCTCCCAGTGCAAAACACCCGCTGGGGCGGGTGTTCCCCCTGCTGCACCACTTGGTTCTCGAACTGGTGGAGAATTAAGCCAATTTGGGCTTATTCCTTCACACCGAATTCGATTTTTTCCAACATGATAAACATAAAACTTGATACTAACAATATTTTAAACTTATTATCATGCTCATAACATATATAATCCATAAAACACATAATCCAAAACAAGATTTCATGATTTTCAAAGAAAAATATAATTTTAAGCGTTCTTGACGAAAATTACTACTACGAATTCGTTTTTCATCCAATTCAAGTGATTCCAATTGTGTTAACTCATAGTCTTAACACATTAACATAATACATAATCAATTTTAACAATAACTCAAAATCAAACATCAATTTTATAGTTTCAAAAGCCGTTTTTCAGAAATAGTTTCACCGAAAATCACTATGAACACACTTCTTATTGTTTATCAAAAATTCATGGATTGAATTGCTAGAATCACCATATAACTCATATGTAATCATGTTATATCACATATTACACATAATTCATGCTCACCTCAAGGATTTAAGGAAATTTTCAACATAACTTCATAATCTAACACTATGAACATGAATTTCATAGTGTTCATCATATACTTGTGAATTGAAATTCTTAAACAACTATGAAAGTCTCATGTAAACATATATATATATATATATATATATATATATATATACATACATACATACATATCCCATTCACATATAAAAATAAATAGCTTTCACTAAGAGACTTTCACATAGAGTTCTAAAACCAAGAAAATATAAAAGAATATGCTTTGAAAACTTGTTTTACAACAATTGTATTTTGAAAACCCTTTCATGGCATACAATTACATATGAAAATATATGAACACCATATATACATATAATTTCATGATTGAAAAAACCTAATTTGACAAAGAAGAAAACACAACACCTATGAATTAGTTCTAGGGTTAAGATTATAACCTTACTAGTTTTAGGTTAAGAGAGAGATGATGAAATTGGGGTTGCTTTGCCTTCTTCTTCTTCTTCTTCTTCTTCTTCTTCTCTGAGAATTCTCTCTAACCCTCTTCTTCTTTTCTTTCTTTGTTTTGTAAAACTAACGTAACTTTTTGTTTTTAACTGACATATATAATATTATACATATACATATATAATATATGTAACTTATAAATAATAAATATAATACTTATAACCATAATAAGTATTATTAATTACATAGGTTATAGAATTTGAAAAGTCCAAGGCCATGTTTGGCAACCTCTTAGAAAAATAGGTTTTTAGTGCTAAGGCCTTGTTTGGGTAAAATAAGATTAAACAAGTACAAGGGCCTTGTTTGGCAAAACACTTTAAAATCCTTTTCTAGTTTTTTTTAATAACTCTTTAAATCCATAGATTAAATATTACACTTATTTAATTAAATTACAACACTCTAATTCAATTAAATAAACTAACATTCACATAATACCAAATTGTCACACAATTGAATTTCCTTTATTAAACATAATTCGTGTACAAATTATTATCACTTAGCACATAACATTAAATCTAATTAAATCATTCTTAATTAAATTAAAATTATGCTACACCATTGCTAACATATCAATTTAATTAATCATATAGCACTTAATTAAATTGTCCACAACACTCGCACACTTTATTTATTTACCTTCACAATTAAATTCCATAAAATATTTATTTACTTCAATAAATATTTACAATTAACATATAAAATTCTCAATCGTTACATGTGAGATGTACGCATCGTTTTAAACGCGATTGTCATGGGATTGCTCCTTTTGATGCTAATCAAACTAGAACGAAGTTATAGGACTCCTAATCACCTCTTTCTTTGACAATTTTAGAGCACCAATGAAATAATAAAATGGTCTCCCTAAATGAAGACTTGTGTGAGATGTACACATGGTTTTGAACGAGATAGTCATGGGTTTCTCCTTTTGACGCTAATCAAAGTAGAACGAAGTAATACAACTCTTAATCACCTCTTTCTTTGTAAATTTGAAACAACCAATGGAACAATATGAAGGTCTCCCTAAATGAAGATTTGTGTGAGATCTACGCATCGTTTTGGACGTGATAGTGATGGGATTGCTCATATTGATTCTAATTTTAACTAGAACGAAGTAATAGGACTCATAATCACCTATATTTTTATAATTTGAGAGAACAAATGAAACAATAAGAAGGTCTTCCTAAATGAAGACTTATGTGAGATATACGGATCGTTTTGAAGGCACTAGTGATAGAATTGCTCCTTTTGATGCAAATCATAAAAACCTCTCTCATAAAAACCTCTTTCATTGACAAATTGAGAAAACCAATGAAGCAATAAGAAGGTCTTCCAAAATTTGTGTGAGATGTACTACGCATCATTTTTAATGCGATAGTCATGGGATTGCTCCTTTTGATGCTAATCATATTAGAACGAAGTAATAGAACTCCTAATTACCTCTTTCTTTGATAATTTTAGAGAACCAATGAAACAATAAGAAGGTCTCCTTAAATGAAGACTTGTGTGAGATGTACGCATGGTTTTGAACGCGATAGTCATGGAATTTCTCCTTTTGATGTTAATCAAAAAACAACGAAGTTATAGGACTCCTAATCACCTTTTTCTTTGACAATTTTAGAACTACAATGAAACAATAAGGTCTCCCTAAATGAAGACTTGGGTGAGATGTACGCATGGTTTTGAACGTCACAGATGAGGGTTTCTCCTTTTAACGCTAATCAAAGTAGAACGAAATTATACAACTCTCAATCTCCTATTTCTTTGTAAATTTGATACAACCATTGAAACAATATGAAGGTCTCCCTAAATGAAGACTTGTGTGAGATCTACGCATCGTTTTGGACGCGATATTGATTGGATTGCTCCTTTTGATACTAATTTCAACTAGAACGAAGTAATATGAATCATAATCACCTATATTTTGACAATTTATGAGAACTAATGAAACAACAAGAAGCTCACCCTAAATGAAGAATTGTGTGAGATGTACGGACCGTTTTGAAGGCGCTAGTGATAGGATTGCTCCATTTAATGCTAATCTAAATAGAAAGAAGTCATAGGACTCATAATCACCTCTTTCTTTGATAATTTGAGGGAACCAATGAAACAATAAGAAGTTCTCCCCTAAATCAAGACTTGTGTGAGATATACACATTATTTTTAATGCGATAATCATGGAATGCTCCTTTTGATGCTAATCAAATTAGAACAAAGTAATAGGACTCATAATCATCTCTTTCTTTGATAATTTTAGAGAACCAATGAAACTATAAGAAATTCTCTTTAAATAAAGACTTGTGTGAGATGCACGCATCGTTTTGAACGCGATAGTCATGGAATTGCTCCTTTTGATGTTAATCAAACAACAACGAAGTTATAGGACTCCTAATCACCTTTTTCTTTGACAATTTTAGAACTCCAATGAAACAATAAGGTCTCCCTAAATGAAGACTTGTGTGAGATGTACGCATGGTTTTGAACGCCACAGATGAGGGTTTCTCCTTTTAACGCTAATCAAAGTAGAACAAAATAATACAACTCTCAATCTCCTATTTCTTTGTAAATTTTATACAACCATTGAAACAATATGAAGGTCTCCCTAAATGAAGACTTGTGTGAGACCTACGCATCGTTTTGGACGCGATATTGATTGGATTGCTCCTTTTGATACTAATTTCAACTAGAACGAAGTAATATGAATCATAATCACCTATATTTTGACAATTTATGTGAACTAATGAAACGACAAGAAGGTCACCCTAAATGAAGAATTGTGTGAGATGTACGGACCGTTTTAAAGGCGCTAGTGATAGGATTGCTCCATTTAAAGCTAATCTAAATAGAAAGAAGTCATAGGACTCATAATCACCTCTTTCTTTGATAATTTGAGGGAACCAATGAAACAATAAGAAGTTCTCCCCTAAATCAAGACTTGTGTGAGATGTACACATTATTTTTAATGCGATAATCATGGAATGCTCTTTTTGATACTAATCAAATTAGAACAAAGTAATAGGACTCATAATCATCTCTTTCTTTGATAATTTTAGAGAACCAATGAAACTATAAGAAATTCTCTTTAAATAAAGACTTGTGTGAGATGCACGCATCGTTTTGAACGCGATAGTCATGGAATTGCTCTTTTTGATGCTAATCAAACTAGAACGAAGTTATAAGACTCCTAATCACCTCTTTCTTTGACAATTTTAGAGCACCAATGAAATAATAAGAAGGTCTCTCTAAATGAAGACTTGTGTGAGATGTACGCATGGTTTTGACTGTGATAGTCATGGGTTTCTCCTTTTGACGCTAATCAAAGTAGAACGAAATAATACAACTCTTAATCACCTCTTTCTTTGTAAATTTGATACAACCAATGGAACAATATGAAGGTCTCCCTAAATTAAGATTTGTGTGAGATCTACGCATCGTTTTGGATACGATAGTGATGGGATTGCTCATTTTGATTCTAATTTCAACTAGAACGAAGTAATAGGACTCATAATCACCCATATTTTTATAATTTGAGAGAACTAATGAAACAATAAGAAGGTCTTCCTAAATGAAGACTTGTCTGAGATGTACGGATCGTTTTGAAGGTACTAGTGATACGATTGCTCCTTTTGATGTAAATCAAACTAGAACGAAGTCATAGGACTCATAAAAACCTCTTTCATTGACAATTTGAGAAAACTAATGAAGCAATAAGAAGGTCTTCCTAAATCAAGACTTCTGTGAGATGTACTACGCATCCTTTTTAACGCGACAGTCATGGGATTGCACCTTTTGATGCTAATCATATTAGAACGAAGTAATAGAACTCCTAATCACCTATTTCTTTGACAATTTTAGAGAACCAATGAAACAATAAGAAGGTCTCCTTAAATGAAGACTTGTGTGAGATGTACGCGTGGTTTTGAATGCGATAGTCATGGAATTGCTCCTTTTGATGCTAATCAAATAAGAACGAAATTATAGGACACCTAATCACCTCTTTCTTTGACAATTTTAGAACACCAATGAAACAATAAGGTCTCCCTAAATGAAGACTTGTTTGAGATGTACGCATGGTTTTAAACGCCACAGATGAGGGTTTCTCCTTTTAACGCTAATCAAAGAAGAACGAAATAATACAACTCTTAATCTCCTATTTCTTTGAAAATTTGATACAACCAATGAAACAATATGAAGGTCTCCCAAAATGAAGACTTGTGTGAGATCTACGCATCATTTTGGACGCGATATTGATTGGATTGCTCCTTTTGATGCTAATTTCAACTAGAACGAAGTAATATGTCTCATATTCACCAATATTTTGACAATTTATGAGAACTAATGAAACAACAAGAAGGTCTCCCTAAATGAAGACTTGTGTGAGATGTACGGATCGTTTTGAAGGCGCCAGTGATAGGATTGCTCCATTTAATGCTAATCTAAATAGAAAGAAGTCATAGGACTCATAATCACCTCTTTCTTTGATAATTTGAGGGAACCAATGAAACAATAAGAAGTTCTCCCATAAATCAAGACTTGTGTGAGATGTACACATCGTTTTTAATGCGATAATCATGGAATGCTCCTTTTGATGCTAATCAAATTAGAATGAAGTAATAGGACTCATAATCATCACTTTTTCTGATAATTTTTGAGAAAACCAATGAAACAACAAGAAAGTCTCTTTAAATAAAGACTTGTGTGGGATATACGCATTATTTTGAACGCGATAGTCATGGAATTGCTCCTTTTGATGCTAATCAACCTAGAACGCAGTTATAGGACTCCTAATCACCTCTTTCTTTGACAACTTCAGAGCACCAATGAAATAATAAGAAGGTCTCCCTAAATGAAGACTTGTGTGAGAGGTACGCATGGTTTTGAACGTGATAGTCATGGGTTTCTCTTTTTGACGCTAATCATAGTAGAAGGAAGTAATACAACTCTTAATCACCTCTTTCTTTGTAAATTCGAAACAACCAATGGAACAATATGAAGGTCTCCCTAAATGAAGATTTGTGTGAGATCTACGAATCATTTTGGACGCGATAGTGATGGGATTGCTCATTTTGATTCTAATTTCAACTAGAACGAAGTAATAGGACTCATAATCACCTATATTTTTACAATTTAGGAGAACTAATGAAACAATAAGAAGGTCTTCCTAAATGAAGACTTGTGTGAGATGTACGGATCGTTTTGAAGGCAGTAGTGATAGGATTGCTCCTTTTGATGCAAATCAAACTAGAACGAAGTCATAAGACTCATAAAAACCTCTTTCATTAACAATTTGAGAAAACTAATGAAGCAATAAGAAGGTCTTCCTAAATCAAGACTTGTGTGAGATGTAGTTCGTTTTTAATGCGATAGTCATGGGATTGCTCCTTTTGATGCTAATCATATTAGAACGAAGTAATAAAACTCCTAATCACCTCTTTCTTTGACAATTTTAGAGAACCAATGAAACAATAAGGTCTCCTTAAATGAAAACTTGTGTGAGATGTATGCATGGTTTTGAACGCGACCGTCATGGAATTGCTCCTTTTGATGCTAATCAAACAAGAACGAAGTTATATGACTCCTAATCACCCACTTCTTTGACAATTTTAGAACACCAATAAAACAATAAGGTCTCCCTAAATGTAGACTTGTGTGAGATGTACGCATGGTTTTGAACGTGATAGTCATGGGTTTCTCCTATTGACGCTAATCAAAGTAGAACAAAGTAATACAACTCTTAATCACCTCTTTCTTTGTAAATTTGAAACAACCAATGGAACAATATGAAGGTCTCCCTAAATGAAGATTTGTGTGAGATCTACGCATCGTTTTGGACGCGATAGTGATGGGATTGCTCATTTTGATTATAATTTAAACTAGAACAAAGTTATATAGGACTCATAATCACCTGTATTTTTATAATTTGAGAGAACTAATGAATCAATAAGAAGGTATTCCTAAATGAAGACTTGTGTGAGATGTACGGATTGTTTTGAAGGCACTAGTGATAGGATTGCTACTTTTGATGCAAATTAAACTAGAACGAAGTCATAAGACTCATAAAAACATCTTTCATTGACAATTTGAGAAAACCAATGAAGCAATAAGAAGGTCTTCCTAAAGCAAGACTTGTGTGAGATGTACTACGCATCGTTTTTAATGCGATAGTTATGGGATTGCTCCTTTTGATGCTAATCAAACTAGAACGAAGTTATAGGACTCCTAATCACCTCTTTCTTTGAAAATTTTAGAGCACCAATGAAATAAGAAGAAGGTCTCCCTAAATGAAGACTTGTGTGAGATCTACGCATCGTTTTGGACGCAATATTTATTGGATTGCTCCTTTTGATGCTAATTTCAACTAGAATGAAGTAATATGACTCATAATCACCTATATTTTAACAATTTGTGAGAACTAATGAAACAACAAGAAGGTCTCCCTAAATGAAGACTTGTGTGAGATGTACGCATCGTTTTGAAGGCGTTAGTGATAGGATTGCTCCATTTAATACTAATCCAAATAGAAAGAAGTCATAGGACTCATAATCATCTCTTTTTTTGATAATTTGAGGGAACCAATGAAACAATAAGAAGTTCTCCCCTAAATCAAGACTTGTGTGAGATGTACACATCGTTTTTAACGCGATAGTCATGGAATGCTCCTTTTGATGCTAATCAAATTTGAACGAAGTAATTGGACTCATAATCATCTCTTTCTTTGATAATTCTAAAGAACCAATGAAACTATAAGAAATTCTCTTTAAATAAAGACTTGTGTGAGATGTACGCATCGTTTTGAACGCGATAGTCGTGGGATTGCTCCTTTTGATGCTAATCAAACTAGAACGAAGTTATAGGACTCCTAATCACCTCTTTCTTTGACAATTTTAGAGCACCAATAAAATAATAAGAAGGTCTTCCTAAATGAAGACTTGTGTGAGATGTACGCATGGTTTTGAACTTGATAGTTGTGACACCCCCAAATCCGGGTACTTCAATTCCACGGGACTTGGTGTTCACTGTACGAATATCATCTATCTATCTACCCATAGTAAATGCAAACCATGCAATAAATAGAATTAAATCCTCCCCTTATGGGGTTACAACATCTGAGTAATAAATAAAATAAATCTCAGGTCATACTAACCTTAAACATCTATGCGGAACATAAATAAATAAATAAGTCTTAAACAACTCTAATATAAGTCTGAAACATAAACACATAAAATAAACAACAAGTCTTCATCACTTGTTGACCTTGCCCTTACCTTTGCCCTTACCTTTGCTAGTAGAAGGCTCGTTGGACCTTTCGTTCTTAACTGCAATGTTATTATTACGCAAGAGTGAGCACGATTGCCCACAAGTATAATAATATGACAATAATATAATAACATGCGAGTGAATCAAAGACATCTGAATAAAGAAACTCAACTTTTGACTCAAGAATGAATAACAGGAATCAAAAGAACGTCTGAGGGTCATAAGACCTTGAACTATGTCCTAGGTTGTAAAGTTTTTATGCTTTAAACCTTTAACAGTCATAAGACTATGGACTCTACTTCTCGTACTTAGGGGGATCAGCCCTTAGTACCATACTGTGCACAATATCTCAACGCTAAAGCGTAAATAATCCCCTTTTACAGGGTTGTTCATCTCAGTTTTGACATCAGAGTCCGTACCAAAGGAAGTTTGGTTTAGATAAGCTCAATAAGTATTTTGGAATTTAGAACGTTCATCAACTATGGACTAGTCGAATCAATAAGGGTTCACTAGTCCTATAAGGTTCAACAATAACATCGATATTCAACTTGAATAATAAATTTCAAGAGTATACAATCGAATAAGTATTGTATAATTGAATCATGCTTTTAAAAGAGTTACAATATGTAATATGAATTTTGAACTGGAACAATTAAGAACACGAGCTTACTCGATATAGAAACACAAGTCTAACACTTAATAAATGAATAAATTAGAATTTAGGGAACTTACTAAATCAATAAGTTAGGGATAGGATACTTGCCTCTTGCACAAGCTACAAATATAATTACAATTCACTTCCTCAACGTCCTACACATTACATTATGTATACGATATCGATTAGTGTTCACAACTACCATGTTTAACTGTTGAACTATTCACTTAAGTTCGACTTACAACTTGGTTTATAATATTACACAACATGCATATCACACATGTATAGCCCTTTAAATAATCATAATCAAGTTTTACAATTACGATATTCAAGTTCGCACTTAGTTTGTTAACTTGAACCTTCACATTATCTTATATATGTCAATAACGTAATTTATTAATCATGAACTTCAAATCATATAATATTCATGTATGTAACTTAAAACAACATCTTTTATTATCGAGAACACTACACTTGTGTGCGTGCATGTCCGAAGCCCTCCGATTGCCTCCGAATACGCATCAGTCACAAAGATGGCCATTGTTACCCATTTTAACGATTTCAAATTGAAAAACTTAAAGAATGAAAGTTGTAGGTCTATTCGTTATCTTTCCGAATCATCTTGAATCGCCTTAATCGGAGTTCGTATGAAAAAATATGCTTATTTTACTACAGGAGGTCAAAACAGTCTCGAAAATAAAAAAATAAAGGCTCCCGGACAGCCCTTATACCCGCTGGGGCGGGTCCTAATGCCCATGAACACCCAGAGCAACCCAAATAAATTCAAATTAAACTAACGTAATGAATTTTAAAGCTACCCATAATGTAAAAACTTCACAGAAACGCTATACAACATTTCTAGCATGATCTTGTCAATTAAAATCATGTAATCACACAATCCAAGACATCTAATTTCACTGTTTTCATACTTTATCATGTTTTGAAGGAAAATCAAAAAATTCAACGTTACGGATTCGTTATAACACCGAATCCGTTCGTTTAACTTCTGTTTTGTTCGTATAGACGTGTATAATCATATGCAAATGTTAATTCAAAGTTAAACCATCGATTCATGGTATAAAATTTGTACGTAAGGGCCGTAAGGGCCGTATGGCCATATATACGACTCTGTAATTTTTGAAAACCCAATTTAAACAAAATTCGATCACTGCAAGTTATGCATATATGGCATATAATATGTTATAAACACATATGAACACACATATAGTCATATAATGAACAATTATTAATTTTCCCATTCACAGAGAATTTTTAAAGCACGTAAATGGAAAAAGTAAAATTTTGAAAACCCAATTAAGGCGTAATTACATGAATTCGATTATTTTAATTCATTCATACCAAATACAAAATATGTTATAATGATATAATAACACATATATAAGCATATAATCAAAAATTGCTAATTTTTTCCATACACAGAGAACTCAGAATATATGTTCATGAAGGAAACATAACTTTGTAACTTCACAAGAATTCAATTAATACATATTTATATGAAATTAACTGTTTTAAAACATGAATATACGATAGAAAACATGTTATATCTAATTAGTAACACTTATATCATCACTTTATGAAGTAATCACAAACTCTGTTTTTACAGAGAACTCAAAAATATGTTAATGGAAAAACATGGAATTAAACTTAAAGATGAAAGAATTACCCTTGCTAGTTTGTGATGATGATGAACTCTCTTTTGATTTCTACAATCCTTGATCTCTTCAACTCTTTCTCAAAGTTCTCTCAATTTTCTCTCAACTTTTTCTAAGTTTGTTTCTTCTGGTATGAATATCAAATAGAACTAGTGTATATAATGTTTACATGAAAAGAATTCGTGAATACATGGGTCGTCAGTTAACTCCCACTATGGGTTAACTGACCAACCTCCTATAAGGCCATGTTTGGCTATCCTAAAGAGTCCATTTCCCATTTAATCTAATAACTTACTATTATATAGTTTAATTGTAACACTTCTAATTAATCAATTAATCTTATTTAAATCAATTAAATAAAATAGCATGATTCCACAATAAATCACATAGTCACATAATTAAAATTCTTATTTATTAATTATGTAAAATCATTAAATCTCTAATTAATTATTAAATTAATTAGAATAACATTATGCTTATTAATTAATTCATTAAATCAAATAAGCTCAATTAAATACATCATTGAATATAAAATTCACCACATTAATTTAACTAATGTGACACATATAATTAAATTAATCTACCACAATTTCATCAATTAATTATTTAACTCAATAATTAAATCATCAAAAAATATTTATTTAATTCAATAAATATTCAAATTAAATTAAATTTGGAGACACTATCTCTATGGGGAGAAGTGTGAAATATATACAGACCACAAGAGTCTGAAATATATTTTTACACAGAAGGACTTGAATATGCGCCAGAGAAGGTGGCTGGAGTTAATTAAGGACTATGACTGTGAAATCTTATACCATCCGGGTAAGGCTAATGTGGTTGCCGACGCCTTAAGCAGAAAGGGTCGGGAGAAATTGATGATGTTGACTACTCAGGAGGAGCTAATTTCAGCAACGGAAAAGCTGGAATTGGAAGTGAAGTATCCGATGGAGATTGACGAGAAGTTATTTCAGATGCAAGCTGCTACAACCCTATTGGATAAAGTTAAGGAATCTCAACTTCAGGACGAAGAATGTGAGAAGGTTAAGAAAAAGATATCTGAAGGAACCGAACCGAGATTCAAGATAGACAGTGAGGGACTACTGAGATTTGAGAACAGAGTGTGGGTACCGTCAGTGCCAGAGATTAAGGAGGACATTTTGAGCGAGGCTCATAGCTCACGGTATTCGATTCACCCCGGTAGTACCAAGATGTACCAGGATCTTCGACAGCACTTCTGGTGGCCGAATTTGAAAAGAGATGTTGTTGAGTGTGTTGCAAAGTGTCTGACCTGTCAAAAAGTGAAAGCAGAACATCAGAGATCGAGTGGTTTGCTACAACCCCTGTAAATCCCAGAATGGAAATGGGAACACATTACAATGGATTTCGTGGTCGGCCTTTCGACGACTCAGAAAGGCTACGACGCAGTATGGGTTATCGTTGACCGACTGACGAAATCAGCACACTTCCTTCCGATCAAAATCAGATTCAACTTAGATCAGTTGGCAAGGTTATATGTGAAAGAGATTGTTTCGAGGCACGGAGTTCCGGTGTTAATTGTTTTCGACAGAGATCCGCGCTTCACATCAAACTTTTGGAAGTGACTACAGGAATGCATGGGGACACAGTTGAGAATGAGTACGGCTTATCACCTTCAGACAGACGGGCAGAGTGAAAGAATGATCCAGACATTGGAAGATATGTTGAGAGCATGTATCATGGATTTTAAAAGAAATTGGGATGATCACCTACCGCTTATGGAATTCGGTTACAACAACAGTTACCATGCTAGTATTGGCATGTCGCCTTACTAAGCGTTGTACGGAAGAAAATGCAGAACTCCGCTATACTGGGATGAAGTTGGCCAGAGACAATTGCTAGGTCCAGAGTTGGTACAACAAACAGCAGAGATAGTCAAAGTGATCCGGACAAGACTGGTAACCGCTCAAGATAGGCAGAAGAAATACGCCGATCCTGTTGGGTTTGTACGTAACGCAATCATGCAATCAAATCACATAAATAGGGCGGAAGCGTAAGAAACTAGGTTTTCAAAAATTTATACAAACCCATTACCATGATCATTCTTGTGCATCAATTATCAGTGAACGAAAAAAGGAGAAAAACAGAATTATACCATTGAAGATCCAAGTTTCCTCAGGTACAAGTTCTACTCCTTTGATTCCTTTGATTCCTCTGTAGTGGCTAAGCCCTTGATCAATGTCAGCCACCCAAATGTTTGGCCTCTAACGGTGATCCACCAAGGAAGATGAAGAACTCAGTAAGATGGGTTATTGGCTTAACCCTTGTTTCTATCTCTATAGAATATGTGTACTCCCAACTCTTGAAAAATTCACGTACCTTATTTCTGATATAAGACTCTCTTATATAGATATTAGGTTAACCCTCCTAATCCAATTAGAATAGGGTTTTATTTAATTAATTAATTAAATACTTTAAATTAATTTATATCCTAATCTTTATTAGGATTGAGAGAGAGTACTGATATTATATTAATTCCTAAACTCCTTTATAATTAAAATAATAATAATAATAATATTAATAAGACTCCTCTTATTAATTTATATTTAATATTTCTAAAATATTAAATAATAAACATTAAGCTATTTAATTTATTCTATCATCATAGATTAAATTAATTATACTTAATGCATTATTACTATCATGCCATTTTCTTCTTAAATAATTCTTCTTCCTTTTATGGTGTGACCCTTTAGGTTCTCCATATTAAACCGGTTGTGAATAAATCAATTAGAACAATTCTAATCTTATTTAAATAAACAAATTAAACTAATAATCTATTTAAATAAATAACATTTATTCTACAATAGGGATAAGCCTCCCTAGCGATCAACGACTTTTCAGATAATATAGATTTCAACATTAATCATAAAAGAACCTGTGAGTTAATAGTTACCGTACAATTCAATCCTTCCACCATACAATGTCCCAATTAAATATAAGACATGGATTTACTGTCAAGTCTTAATTTATTTAATCATATGTATTTTGATTAGAAAATGCATAACTCCAAATAATGCAAATTAGAAACCTCTTTCTAATTTCATTCTACCTTGGCCAAGGATTCCTGGGTTGTCATTTAACGAATCACATAGGACATATCTCCTCTTTTACTAGAGGTGGTAGATTCTTTATTGATCATTCATTATCTCCATATGTAACTCATTATACCCAAGCATACCCTATATATGCCTTAAAAAGCCTTAAGGAATTAGTCAAAGTATAAGTTGTTACATACAAGATACTATGATGATCTCAAGTCCAAGGATCACATGTACTAGTATCACATTAGGAATTCCTATTGACAGGCAAGTAAAACTCCATTAGGTATTCCATAGCGAGTCACGTTCAGTGAACTTATTCTCCAATAAGCACCTACATACTTGCTTTAGTGTCTCCACATAAATGACCATGAGATCAGTCATCCTCATCCAATGAGCAAGCAACATATGTACCAATCTATCCGGATTTACTAATCCCCATTTTAGTAATCCCACAATTGGGAACTATTTTAGTTTTTAAGCTTTCTAAGAATTTAGATATCATTATCATGATCTCATCATGATTCTAAAAGCATTGCTTAAAACTATGGGTTATTTACATATTATAAAAACAGCACCATGTAGATAATTATATGCCTTAAATGAATATTTTATTAATAAATAAATAAGATTGTTTACAAAGTATGTGCTTTGTCATCATACATGATTGGCTTGTATGCACATTACTATCAATCTCCCACTTGCACTAAAGCTAATCGCCATGGTATCTCATACCCATCTTCTCTAAGTGACGATCAAACTGCTGTTGTGTTAAAGCTTTAGTGAATGGATCTGCAATGTTGTCTTGAGAGTCTACACGCTCCAAGGTGACGTCTCCTCTTTCAATGATCTCCCTGATCAAGTGAAATCGCCGCAACACGTGTTTAGATTTCTGATGAGACCTGGGTTCCTTAGCCTGTGCAACCGCTCCGGTGTTGTCACAGTATACGGGAACTGCTTCTCCAATGCTAGGAACCACACCAAGTTCAGTTATGAACTTCTTCATCCAAACAGCTTCCTTTGCATCTTCACTTGCAGCTATATACTCTGCCTCTGTCACTGAATCAGCAACCGTTTGCTGCTTGGAACTCTTCCAACTCACTGCACCTCCGTTCAAGGTAAACACATACCCTGAAACAGATTTACTGTCATCTTGGTCTGTTTGAAAACTTGAGTCCGTGAATCCCTCGAGTCCTTCATGGAGAAGTTTTTAGATAACCAGATTTTAATGGATTGTAACATAGGAATGTCATTCCCTATCAGTAATATATCATCAACATATAATACAAGAAATGATACTGCGCTCCCACTAACCTTCTTGTATACACATGGTTCAACCTCGTTTTTGATAAAATCAAACTCTTTGATTGTCTCATCAAAACGAATGTTCCATCTACGAGAAGCTTGCTTCAACCCATAAATGGATCGTTGTAGCTTACAGACTTGATTTGTTCCAACTTTTGAAATAAATCCCTCTGGCTGTGTCATATACACATCCTCCTCAAGTTTCCCATTGAGGAAGGCCGTTTTCACGTCCATCTGCCAGATCTCATAGTCGTTGTAAGCTGCAGTCGCAAGCAAAATCCGAATGGACTTGAGCATGGCTACTGGTGAGAAGGTTTCATCATAGTCAACTCCTTGTCTTTGTTTGAAACCTTTTGCAACCAGTCGGGCCTTATAGGTCTCTACCTTTCCGTCTGCTCCAGTCTTTTTCTTAAAAACCCATTTACACCCAATAGGTTTAATACCTTTAGGTGGTGAAACCAAAGACCATACTTTGTTTTCATACATGGAATCCATTTCGGATTTCATGGCTTCAAGCCATTTCCCTGAGTCTTTATTACTCATAGCCTGTTCGTAATTCAATGGATCATCATCATTCATGATGTGTACCTCATCGTCATCCTCTATAACGAATCCATACCTCTCAGGTATCTTCGGTACTCTTCCAGATTTACGAACAGGGTGTGGTACAGTAGGTTCTTCTACTTGGTTAGGTACCTGACTTTGGTCCGTGGTAACTTGTGGTTCTTGAACTTCTTCAAGATATATCTTGCTCCCACTGACCCCTTCATGGATAAACTCTTTCTCCAAGAAGGTAGCATGTTTCGCAACAAACACCTTTTGATCAGTTGGATGATAGAAATAATACCCTACGGTTTCTTTAGGGTATCCCACAAATTTACACTTATCGGATTTAGTCTGTAGCTTATCATTTTCAAACTTTTTGACATAAGCTGGACAATCCCAAGTCTTAACATGCTTAAGATTTGGTTTCCTCCCTTTCCACATCTCATATGGAGTCTTTGGGGCGGATTTGGTAGGTACCTTGTTAAGTTGGTATGCAGCCGTTTCTAGGGCATATCCCCAGAAGGAAATTAGAAGGTCGGTAAAACTCATCATGGATCGAACCATGTCCAACAGTGTTCGATTTCTCCTTTCAGATACTCCATTTAACTGTGGTGTACCTGGAGGAGTCCATTGTGAGATTATACCATTTTCTCTGAGACAATTGAGAAACTCACTGCTTAAGTATTCTCCACCTCGATCTGATCGAAGTATCTTAATACTCTTGCCCATTTGTTTCTCTACTTCACTTCTGAACTCTTTGAACTTTTCAAATGATTCTGATTTGTATTTCATTAAATACACATATCCAAATCTTGAGTGATCATCAGTGAAAGTAATAAAATAAGAATACCCACCCCGTGCACTTGTTGTCATAGGTCCACAAACGTCTGTGTGAATCAATGCCAACAACTCTGTAACTCTCTCTCCTTTTCCACTAAAAGGAGATTTAGTCATTTTACCCATGAGACAAGATTCACAAGTTGGATATGATTCATAATCAGATAGCTCGAGGAGCCCATCTTTATGCAACTTGGATAATCTTGTTTCATTGATATGACCGAGTCTACAGTGCCACATATAGGTATAATTAATATCATCTCTTTTCCTTTTCTTAATTTGTTCAATTTGAAATATATTTTCTTGTAAGTCAAGTGTATAAAGTCCATTTCGCAAATTTCCAATACCATATAAAACATCGTCTTTATAAATAGAACAACCATTGTTCTTTATAATAACGTCAAAACCTTCCATATCCAATACAGAAATTGAAATAATGTTTTTAATAATATTCGGAACATAATAACAATTATTAAGATAAATGGATTTGCTCGAAGGCATTGCTAAACAATAAGTTCCTACAGCTAATGCAGCAACTTTTGCTCCATTTCCCACTCGTAGGATCACCTCATCTTTGTTCAGCTTTCTACTTCTGACCATTCCCTGCACAGTATTACATATGTGAGAACCACAGCCGGTATCCAATACCCAAGTAGAATTATGACTTTCAGAAAAATTAATTTCAATCATAAACAAACCTTGATTGGAAGTCGAAGCTTCTCCAAGCTTCTTCTCTGCTAGAAACTTCTTGCAGTTTCCTCTTCCAATGTCCCGGCTCATTGCAATGAAAGCACATTCCTTTAGCTGGTTCAGGTTTCTTTTGCTCCTTTTCTTTCCCTTTTCCCTTAGCCTTCTTAGATTTCTTCTTTTCAGAAGACACCTTGGGCCTCTTCCTTTTATTGGAAGAATCCACCATCAAGACATGGTTCTTCTTGGATGAGAAGTGACCTTCTGCAGTTTTCAGCATGTTAAGCAGCTCAGGTAAGCTGATATCTAGCTTATTCATGTGAAAATTAACCACAAACTGCGAGAAGGTCTCAGGGAGTGACTGCAAGACCAAGTCTTGACTCAACTCCCCATCCATGACGAACCCAAGCTGTCCAAGGCGTTCAATCAAATTGATTACCTTCAGAACATGAGTCTCGACAGCAGTGCCCTCGATCATCCGAGATCGGAAGAGCTCCTTAGATATCTCATATCTAGCAGTCCTACTCTGTTCACCATACAACTCCTTGAGGTGAAGCAGCATAGCAGGAGCATCCATTTTTTCGTGCTGACGCTGAAGCTCGTTATTCATGGATGCGAGCATGATGCATTGAGCCACAGATGCATCATCTTGCCACTTTTTGAAAGTGGCAATCTCTTCCTCAGAGGCTGTTTCTGAAACAGATTCAGGGATAGTGGAATTTAGGACATAAGAAATCTTTTCAGCAGTGAGAACAATTCTCAGATTTCTTAGCCAGTCCTCATAATTCGGGCCGGTAAGTTTATTTGCATCAAGTATGCTTCGTAGTGAGATTAGTGATTTTGACATTTTTAAAATTCTGCATGTGAAAAGACAACATTTTAGCAAACATTCATTTTATTAACTTTGCATACCAAAATAAATTTAGGTCTTTATTTTAAATTGGTATCTCCCACTATTTTCATCAAACTATATTACCCTCACTCATATAGTTCGGCAACATCTAATTAAATATTTGCTAGTGAGATTAAGGATCCCATTTCAAATGTATATAACCTTGTGGATAGCACAACAAGCGATATACAAATAAATAGGTAGACAACTCTTGTCAATTACATCACCATGTAACTCCTTTTATTTTGCCTCTTAAATCATAATGGTCATGTGTGTGCACATCCGAACTAAAATGATTTAAGTTAAGTCCAGCCTAGCACTTCCATAAATTCAAAAAAGAAAAATTTTCGTCCTTGTGGATAGCACAACAAGACTAGATCGTTCAATTTTCTTGATAAGCATCAAATGTGATTAATTAACATCTTAAATATTCAATACTCGCCTTGTGGATAGCACAACAAACTCATATTAAATATTTAATACTCTATTAACTAATCATGCTAGAAGGCGACGTTCGATATTCCAAATATCATTTGAATGCTTCAGACTTAATAATATTTCTTTGAGGGGTTTGTTATTATTTGTCTCATCTTTTTAAGCGCGCATGCACATATATATATAAAATACGCGTTATTTTATTAAACATGCAAAGCATGTTTGTATAAAATATAATATATATAATATTTAGCATGCAATATAGAATACTATATTCTACCCGGATTGATTATGGACTTTTATTCTAGTTTGGTTCACTAGAGCCACCAAGTGAACCAAAAGGTCAAACATAGGAGTGCAAGAATTTAAATTTAAATATAACTATTACATTTAAACCCTGGCTCCATACAAATGAGTCTTCACGCGTTCCTTGCTCCTTGGTCTCCAATTTTTTCAAAATAATTCTAACTATCTCTATTACATTAACTATATAAAATTAAATAGAAACCTTGATCAGCACTCAAGGGGAAGTACATAGAAAGGAGATAGAATTTATATCGAGAATAAAACTAGAGAAGACGAGGTACGCAGACCCCATTTTATAAAACCCATTAATTCAAGCATTCAACCAAAATAAAATCCAATCACATTGGTCATAGTCCATAATTAATCCCTTTTATTACCATACATATCATCATACGTATCAATAAAACTTATTCATCTCATGAAAATAAATTCATTCCATATATGTATTAATATCAGTTAATGGGCAAAAGTTTGCTAAACTTTGTTTCTGGAAAAATAAACTCCTTTATTTCATTCAAAAACAATTCCAAATTAAACTCTTTAATTTTAGCAATTCTGAAATCTCATTTCATATAAAATAAACATCTTTATTTTAAACCTTTATTAATTAAATAAACCATTCATTTAATTAAATAAAAAAAAAAAAAAATTTGTTCCTGTCAAGTGGCGCAGCTGCGCCAAGAATGTAAAGGGAACCGGCGCAGTATGAAAACCAGGAACAGCACCCGGCGCAGCTGCGCAGCAATATTGCCTTGTACCGGCGCAACTGCGCAGCTTCGCAGAATCTGAAAAATTTTTGTTGCCCAGAACTCGATCCAATCGCATATCATACATGTATGGAATCACATAGACTGATAATTAGCACAAGATTGGCTCTGATACCACTGTTGAGTTTGTACGTAATGCAATCATGCAATCAAATCACATAAATAGGGCGGAAGCGTAAGAAACTAGGTTTTCAAAAATTTATACAAACCCATTACCATGATCATTCTTGTGCATCAATTATCAATGAATGAAAAAAGGAGAAAAATAGAATTATACCTTTGAAGATCCAAGCTTCCTCAGGTACAAGTTCTACTCCTTTGATTCCTTTGATTCCTCTGTAGTGGCTCCTTCCCTTGATCAATGTCAGCCACCCAAATGTTTGGCCTCTAACGGTGATCCACCAAGGAAGATGAAGAACTCAGTAAGATGGGTTATTGGCTTAACCCTTGTTTCTATCTCTATAGAATATGTGTACTCCCAACTCTTGAAAAATTCACGTACCTTATTTCTGATATAAGACTCTCTTATATAGATATTAGGTTAACCCTCCTAATCCAATTAGAATAGGGTTTTATTTAATTAATTAATTAAATACTTTAAATTAATTTATATCCTAATCTTTATTAGGATTGAGAGAGAGTACTGATATTATATTAATTCCTAAACTCCTTTAGAATTAAAATAATAATAATAATAATATTAATAAGACTCCTCTTATTAATTTATATTTAATATTTCTAAAATATTAAATAATAAACATTAAGCTATTTAATTTATTCTATCATCATAGATTAAATTAATTATACTTAATGCATTATTACTATCATGCCATTTTCTTCTTAAATAATTCTTCTTCCTTTTATGGTGTGACCCTTTAGGTTCTCCATATTAAACCGGTTGTGAATAAATCAATTAGAACAATTCTAATCTTATTTAAATAAACAAATTAAACTAATAATCTATTTAAATAAATAACATTTATTCTACAATAGGGATAAGCCTCCCTAGCGATCAACGACTTTTCAGATAATATAGATTTCAACATTAATCATAAAAGAACCTGTGAGTTAATAGTTACCGTACAATTCAATCCTTCCACCATACAATGTCCCAATTAAATATAAGACATGGATTTACTGTCAAGTCTTAATTTATTTAATCATATGTATTTCGATTAGAAAATGCATAACTCCAAATAATGCAAATTAGAAACCTCTTTCTAATTTCATTCTACCTTGGCCAAGGATTCCTGGGTTGTCATTTAACGAATCACATAGGACATATCTCC
The DNA here is from genome assembly GCA_020205555.1 of Panax stipuleanatus. Classification (NCBI taxonomy): domain Eukaryota; kingdom Viridiplantae; phylum Streptophyta; class Magnoliopsida; order Apiales; family Araliaceae; genus Panax; species Panax stipuleanatus. Next base: position 6,517 of record JAINUT010000222.1, on the reverse strand, counting down.
TCTTTTACTAGAGGTGGTAGATTCTTTATTGATCATTCATTATCTCCATATGTAACTCATTATACCCAAGCATACCCTATATATGCCTTAAAAGGCCTTAAGGAATTAGTCAAAGTATAATTTGTTACATACAAGATACTATGATGATCTCAAGTCCAAGGATCACATGTACTACTATCACATTAGGAATTCCTATTGACAGGCGAGTAAAACTCCATTAGGTATTCCATAGCGAGTCACGTTCAGTGAACTTATTCTCCAATAAGCACCTACATACTTGCTTTAGTGTCTCCACATAAATGACCATGAGATCAGTCATCCTCATCCAATGAGCAAGCAACATATGTACCAATCTATCCGGATTTACTAATCCCCATTGTAGTAATCCCACAATTGGGAACTATTTTAGTTTTTAAGCTTTCTAAGAATTTAGATCTCATTATCATGATCTCATCATGATTCTAAAAGCATTGCTTAAAACTATGGGTTATTTATATATTATAAAAACAGCACCATGTAGATAATTATATGCCTTAAATGAATATTTTATTAATAAATAAATAAGATTGTTTACAAAGTATGTGCTTTGTCATTATACATGATTGGCTTGTATGCACACTACTATCAGATCCACACCGTAAGAATGTTGACTTTGAATCGGGTAGCTTTGTATTTTTGAAAGTCTCTCCCTGGAAGGGAAAGATCAGATTCAGTAAGAAGGAAAAATTGAGCCCAAGGTTCATTGGACCTTTTGAAGTACTGCGAAGGATTGGGGAAGTTGCGTATGAGGTAGCCTTACCTCCGGCACTTGAGAATGTCCACAACGTCTTTCATGTTTCAGTTTTGCGCCCCTACAAACCCGATTACAAACATATGATTGAATATGAATCCTACATTTTGAAAAAGACTTATCCTATGAAGAAATTCCATTTCAGATTGTTGACAGGAAAGAGCAACTCCTCAGAAACAAAGTTATACATTCTGTTAAGGTAATTTGGAGGAACCACAATGCTGAAGAAGCTACGTGGGAACTCGAAGAGCATATGATGAAGAATTACCCAGATTTATTTACTTCATTTTTGTATATATGTGATTCTGGAGACAGAATTTTTGTAAGGGGGGAGAATGTAACGGGGCGAATTTTTAATTGAACCGTAATTCTGGGGACAGAATCCTTTTAAGGGGGGAAAGATGTGACGAACAAGATTTTTGTAATTTAATTTGAATATTTATTGAATTAAATAAATATTTTTTGATGATTTAATTATTGAGTTAAATAATTAATTGATGAAATTGTGGTAGATTAATTTAATTATATGTGTCACATTAGTTAAATTAATGTGGTGAATTTTATATTCAATGATGTATTTAATTGAGCCTATTTGATTTAATGAATTCATTAATAAGCATAATGTTATTCTAATTAATTTAACAATTAATTAGAGATTTAATGATTTAACATAATTAATAAATAAGAATTTTAATTATGTGACTATGTGATTTATTGTGGAATCATGCTATTTTATTTAATTGATTTAAATAAGATTAATTGATTAATTAGGAGTGTTACAATTAAATTATATAATAGTAAGTTATTAGATTAAATGGGAAATGGACTCTTTAGGCTAGCCAAACATGGCCTTATAGGAGGTTGGTCAGTTAACCCATAGTGGGAGTTAACTGACGACCCATGTATTCACGAATTCTTTTCACGTAAACATTATATATACTAGTTCTATTTGATATTCATATCAGAAGAAACAAACTTAGAAAAAGTTGAGAGAAAAATTAAGAGAACTTTGAGAAAGAGTTGAAGAGATCAAGGATTGTAGAAATCAAAAAGAGAGTTCATCATCATCACAAACTAGCAAGGGTAATTCCTTCATCTTTAAGTTTAATTCCATGTTTTTCCATTAACGTATTTTTGAGTTCTCTATAAAAATAGAGTTTGTGATTACTACATAAAGTGATGATATAAGTGTTACTAATTAGACATAACATGTTTTTTATCGTATATTCATGTTTTAAAACAGTCAATTTCATATAAATATGTATTAATTGAATTCTTGTGAAGTTACAGAGTTATGTTTCCTTCACGAACATATATTCTAAGTTTTCTGTGTATGGAAAAAATTAGCAATTTTTGATTATATGCTTATATATGTGTTATTATATCATTATAACATGTTTTGTATTTGGTATGAATGAATTAAAATAATCGAATTCATGTAATTACGCCTTAATTGGGTTTTCAAAATTTTACTTTTTCCATTTACGTGCTTTAAAAATTCTCAGTGAATGGGAAAATTAATAATTGTTCATTATATGGCTATATGTGTGTTCATATGTGTTTATAACATATTATATGCCATATATGCATAACTTGCAGTGATCGAATTTTGTTTAAATTGGGTTTTCAAAAATTACAGAGTCGTATATATGGCAATACGGCCCTTACGTACAAATTTTATACCATGAATCGATGGTTTAACTTTGAATTAACATTTGCATATGATTGTACACGTCTATACGAACAAAATAGAAGTTAAACGAACGGATTCGGTGTTATAACGAATCTGTAACGTTGAATTTCTTGATTTTCCTTCAAAACATGATAAAGTATGAAAACAGTGAAATTAGATACCTTGGATTGTGTGATTACATGATTTTAATTGACAAGATCATGCTAGAAATGTTGTATAGCGTTTCTGTGAAGTTTTTACATTATGGGTAACCTTAAAATTCATTACGTTAGTTTAATTTGAATTTATTTAGGTTGCTCTGGGTGTTCATGGGCATTAGGACCCGCCCCAGCGGGTATAAGGGCTGTCCGGGAGCCTTTGTTTTTTTATTTTCAAGACTGTTTTGACCTCCTATAGTAAAATAAGCATAACTTTTTCATACAAACTCCAATTAAGGCGATTCAAAATGATTCGGAAAGATAATGAGTAGACCTACAACTTTCATTCTTTAAGTTTTTCAATTTGAAATCGTTAAAATGGGTAACAATGGCCATCATTGTGACTGATGCGTATTCGGAGGCAATCGAAGGGCTTCGAACATGCACGCACACAAGTGTAGTGTTCTCGATAATAAAAGATGTTGTTTTAAGTTACATACATGAATATTATATGATTTGAAGTTCATTATTAATAAATTAAGTTATTGACATGTATAAGATAATGTGAAGGTTCAAGTTAACAAACTAAGTGCGAACTTGAATATCGTAATTGTAAAACTTGATTATGATTGTTTAAAGGGCTATACATGTGTGATATGCATGTTGTTAGTTTACATTCATATTATGTGGTTAGCCATTGAGTAATATTATAAACCAAGTTGTAAGTCGAACTTAAGTGAATAGTTCAACAGTTAAACATAGTAGTTATGAACACTAATCGATGTCGTATACATAATGTAATGTGTAGGACGTTGAGGAAGTGAATTGTAATTATATTTGTAGCTTGTGCAAGAGGCAAGTATCCTATCCCTAACTTATTGATTTAGCAAGTTCCCTAAATTCTAATTTATTCATTTATTAAGTCTTAGACTTGTGTTTCTATATCGAGTAAGCTCGTGTTCTTAATTGTTCCAGTTCAAAATTCATATTACATATTGTAACTCTTTTAAAAGCATGATTCAGTTATACAATACTTATTCGATTGTATACTCTTGAAATTTATTATTCAAGTTGAATATCGATGTTATTGTTGAACCTTATAGGACTAGTGAACCCTTATTGATTCGACTAGTCCATAGTTGATGAACGTTCTAAATTCCAAAATACTTATTGAGCTTATCCAAACCAAACTTCCTTTGGTGCGGACTCTGATGTCAAAACTGAGATGAACAACCCTGTAAAAGGGGATTATTTACGCTTTAGCGTTGAGATATTGTACATAGTATGGTACTAAGGGCTGAGCCCCCTAAGTACGAGAAGTAGAGTCCATAGTCTTATGACTGTTAAAGGTTTAAAGCATAAAAACTTTACAACCTAGGACATAGTTCAAGGTCTTATGACCCTCAGACGTTCTTTTGATTCCTGTTATTCATTCTTGAGTTAAAAGTTGAGTTTCTTTATTCAGATGTCTTTGATTCACTCGCATGTTATTATATTGTTGTCATATTATTATACTTGTGGGCAATCGTGCTCACTCTTGCATAATAATAATATTGCAGTTAAAAACGAAAGGTCCAACGAGCCTTCTACTAGCAAAGGCAAGGGCAAGGTCAACAAGTGATGAAGACTTGTTGTTTATTTTATGTGTTTATGTTTCAGACTTATATTAGAGTTGTGTAAGACTTATTTATTTGTTTATGTTCCGCACAGATGTTTAAGGTTAGTATGACCTGGGATTTATTTTATTTATTACTCAGATGTTGTAACCCCATAAGGGGAGGATTTAATTCTATTTATTGCATGGTTTGCATTTACTATGGGTAGATAGATAGATGATATTCGTACAGTGAACACCAAGTCCCGTGGAATTGAAGTACCCGGATTTGGGGGTGTCACAATAGTCATGAGTTTCTCCGACGATAATCAAAGTAGAACGAAGTAATACAACTCTTAATCACCTCTTTCTTTGTAAATTTGAAACAACCAATGGAACAATATGAAGGTCTCCCTAAATGAAGATTTGTGTGAGATTTACGCATCGTTTTGGACGCGATAGTGATGGGATTGCTCATTTTGATTTTAATTTCAACTAGAACGAAGTAATAGGCCTCATAATCACCCATGTTTTATAATTTGAGTGAACTAATGAAATAATAAGGTCTTCCTAAATGAAGACTTGTGTGAGATGTATTTGATCATTTTGAATGCACTAGTGATAGGATTGCTCCTTTTGATGCAAATCAAACTAGAACGAAGTCATAGGACTCATAAAAACCTCTTTCATTGACAATTTGAGAAAACCAATGAAGTAATAAGAAGGTCTTTCTAATTCAAGAATTGTGTGAGATGTACTACTCATCGTTTTTAACGCGATAATCATGGGATTGCTCCTTTTGATGCTAATCATATTAGAACGAAGTAATAGAACTCCTAATCACCTCTTTCTTTGACAATTTTAGAGAACCAATGAAACAATAAGAAGGTCTCCTTAAATGAAGACTTGTGTGAGATGTACGCATGGTTTTGAACGCGATAGTCATGGAATTGCTCCTTTTGATGCTAATCAAACAAGAACGAAGTTATAGGACTCATAATCACCTCTTTCTTTGACAATTTTAGAACACCAATAAAATAATAAGGTCTCCCTAAATGAAGACTTGTGTGAGATGTACGAATGGTTTTGAATGCCACAGATGAGGGTTTCTCCTTTAAACGCTAATCAAAGTAGAACGAAATAATACAACTCTTAATCTCCTATTTCGTTGTAAATTTGATTCAATCAATGAAACAATATGAAGGTCTCCCTAAATGAAGACTTGTGTGAGATCTACGCATCGTTTGGATGCGATATTGATTGGATTGCTCCTTTTGATGCTAATTTCAGCTAGAACGAAGTAATATGACTTATAATCACCTATATTTTGACAATTTGTGAGAACTAATAAACAACAAGAATGTCTCCCTAAATGAGGACTTGTGTGAGATGTACGGATCGTTTAAAAGCCCCGAGTGATAGGATTGCTCCATTTAATGCTAATCTAAATAAAAGAAGTCATAGGACTCATAATCACCTCTTTCTTTGATAATTTGAAAGAACCAATGAGAACAATAAGAAGTTCTCCCCATAAATCAAGACTTGTGTGAGATGTGCACATGGTTTTTAATAGCGATAGTCATGGAATGCTCCTTTTGATGCTAATCAAATTAGAATGAAGTAATAGAACTCATAATCATCTATTTCTTTGATAATTTTGGAGAACCAATGAAACTATAAGAAATTCTCTTTAAAGAAAGATTTGTGTGAGATGTAAGCATCATTTTGAATGCGATAGTCATGGGATTGCTCTTTTTGATGCTAATCAAACTAGAACGAAGTTATAGGACTCCTAATCACCTCTTTCTTTAACAATTTTAGAGCACCAATGAAATAATAAGAAGGTCTCCCTAAATGAAGACTTGTGTGAGATGTACGCATGGTTTTGAACGTGATAGTCATGGGTTTCTCCTTTTGACGCTAATCAAAGTAGAACGAAGTAATACAACTCTTAATCACCTCTTTCTTTATAAATTTGAAACAACCAATGGAACAATATGAAGGTCTCCCTAAATGAAGACTTGTGTGAGATCTACGCATCGTTTTGGATGCGATATTGATTGGATTGCTCCTTTTGATGCTAATTTCAGCTAGAACGAAGTAATATGACTCATAATCACCTATATTTTAACAATTTGTGAGAACTAATAAAACAACAAGAAGGTCTCCCTAAATGAAGACTTGTGTGAGATGTACGGATCGTTTTGAAGCCCCGAGTGATAGGATTGCTCCATTTAATTCTAATCTAAATAGAAAGAATCATAGGACTCATAATCACCTCTTTCTTTAATAATTTGAGGGAA